>VUYV01000225.1:1090544-1109323 GCA_008711295.1 Anarhynchus alexandrinus | reverse complement strand
AGGGGGAATGGCTTCCAACTGGAAGAGGGCAGGTTTAGATTAAATATTAGGAAGAAGTTTTCCTCTTTAAGGGTGGTGAGGCACTGGCACAGGTTGCCCAGAGAGGTTGTTGAGGCCCCATCCCTGGAGGTGTTCAAGGCCAGGCTGGACGTGGCCTTGGGCAACCTGGGCTGGTGGGAGGTGTCCCTGCCTATGGCAGGGGGGTTGGAACTCGATGATCTTCAAGGTCCTTTCTAACTTAAACCATTCTATGATTCTATAAGAAATCAAAGCGAGAGTTTGCTGCTTAGACAGAACTTTCCTAAAAATCATTAGGGTACAGAAATTTAACTACCCACTGCGTTATTTTGCTAGCAGGAGCCCCGAGAATGTTTCAGCCCTGATGGACCAGCACTGCCCCACGCAGCTCTCCGGCGGAGCACAGGCACCAGTGTGCACCAGGGACCATTCCCTGAAGAGGCAGTTTGTGTGTTCTGGCTCTATTTAGTTGACGAGTACCGATGTAGCCATTAAGGGCAGGACTGGAAAATACTGAAGAACGGACACTGTTAGACAAAACACTGCAACAAAGCATTAATTAAAACACGCAGCACTAATGAGAGAGAGTCCTGCAAGAGACACCTTCAAAGCGGATCTCCTTTACACGCTTCTCTCCAGCAAGCAGTCGGAATTTTGCAATACCCTGAAGACCTAACCTTGCAGTGGGTTCCCAGATTAAAAATCTGGTTTGAAACCAACATTAGCAAAACCAAGTTCATCCTCCAATGGAGGAAGAACTTCTGGCTGCGTTTTTATTTCAGATAAAACCTACAGGAGAACTGACACGCAAGTGGTAACATCTCCAAGGAAACAGCTGGAAAACTTGTGGTCTTTGCAGATGCCGTAGTATTCTGTATTCAAAGACAAATTGTACCATATTGTACTTTGCACTCCAGGGGGTGTGTGGGGGGGGAAATAAAATCGCAGACAAGGTCTTAGTAAGATGCCACAAACTGTGCATGCAGCAAAACAAGACTTCTTGCACTGAATCTCGACGCAAAGAATATATTCTTCACATCGGTTTGCTAAAACACAGCTAAAATTAGCAGCATGACTGCTTTCACGAATCATTTTTGAGTAATTGCTGTACGTTTTCTGTACACAGAAGTGTTCTTCAGCACAGAGGGATCGCGACATCCTCTCTCCACGCACCCCAAGCCCAGGTCCTGCTAGCAAAACCGAAAGGAATCATTTTCACTTTTGCTGCTCTCCTTTACTGAGGAGCGATGTGGAACGGATATTTCTTAGCCGTATGAAATTCCCAGTTCAAACTGACACCCACGCAGCAGCAACAGGGAAACAGGACTGGCATACGTCTTAAGGAAACAAGAAATAGGGAATCCAGGGAATACAGAATTCCTTTCTCCAGAGAGGTTGTTGAGGCCCCATCCCTGGAGGTGTTCAAGGCCGGGCTGGACGTGGCCTTGGGCAGCCTGGTGTGGTGGGAGGTGTCCCTGCCTATGGCAGGGGGGTTGGAACTCGATGATCTTCAAGGTCCTTTCCAACCTAAACCATTCTATGATTCTATGATGATTCTATGATCTTGAAGCATCCCGCTACTGCCTGCGCGCTGCCCTCACTCACGCTCTGGCCCGTGTCACAAGTACTTGTCAAGACGGCGCACTTCGGCTTTTCAATGTCCAGGGACATTACGCAGCTGGAAAGGCACAGCCAGGCTCTTCAGCGCTCAGCAGCCCGGATCAAAGTCGGGCTTTTCTGCTTTTTGGGGTTTTTTTAGTGGGGTGGCAGAAGATTATTATTTTTAAACGGTCTGTTTCTGTTTAAGTCCCCCAGCATACATTAATCTTACGCCAACAAGAGTTTCTCTTCCCATACAACTCACCAGCTTCCCGACCTGTATGCCTGTAAAAGCTTTCTATAGCTACCATAACGGCTAATATAAGATAAATTAAGGCATAAAGGTAGTCCCGACCTTGACTTCACACACACGCGACGAACTGATGCCACTCTTAGTCACAATGCCTTGAAAATGAAACAGGAGAAAGGGCTGCAGCTCTTTCTTATCCAGCTCCCTTCTTCACGATAATGCTTAATGCATCCTAAAAGCACATCTGTCCACCCTAATGACGGTACTCGCAGAAAGACTCTAAAATGGAGGCCGGCAATTTTCTCTCCTCAGAAGCTGTGGAAAGCAGCCCTCGACAATAACAACCTGCGACGGGGCCAAATCAGCGAGGTCGGAAATAGCAGCGTTCGGAGGAGGAAGACACCCATGGTCAGGCAGAATGCCTCCTTCGGCGCTAAGAGCTGGCCGGTCCCCCGCAGCGCGTCCTCTGGAATGCTGCTTACAGTAATAGTGTCCTCTGGACGAAGCTACGATGGAATTTGACTCCATTACGAAGGAGCATCTGCTGATGCTCATTTTCTACCTAATACGATGAATGTTCACAGCGGTGGCGTTGGCTGCAGTGGGTTTATTTTCAGATTAAGATATATATATAAAAAAAAGAAAAGGGATAAAGCAAAGGTACCTGAAATTACAGCAATTTTCCATGACCCGTGCTCCTCCTTGGCTATTCTTTCTGCCTCCTCCATTAGTAACATACCAAATCCCTATAATAGGAGAAATAACAGGAAGAAAAGGTAAGTTCTGCAAAAATAGAAAGCATAAGCGAGGTCAGCATGGAAGCATTAGCACAGGTTCAAAAGACTCATAATTTTGGCACAGGACTGATCAATACCTTATTGCAGGAGAGGGCTTGGAAAGAGGTGTACCGACTCTAAGCTTTAAAGCGGAGCTCTCCCGGGGCTTTTTTCTGATCATGAAATTATTCACGGGCAGTTCTAGTGTCTGACTGTTTCCCCGTGGCAGGAACAGAACAAAGTTAAATCCATTGGTGGTAAAGCCAATTTGGTACCAATCCCGTAATTCCCGGCGCTGAACAAGTCTATCCTGCCCAGATAACCAATCCTAAACAGCAATCACCCATCTTAACGTCCAGCTTACCAGACCTGGGTTTGTGCTAGTGAATGAAACAAAGCCAGAGCACAAACACCTCACGCGATTGCCTACGCTGTCGAATTGCAGAGGGATCCCAGTGCCATTCCGACTGGGGACACCAGTCGAAACACGTGGCCAGACGCTACAGAGGCAGAGACGGGCCCTGCTGCTGTTGGCTCTTCTGATACACATCTTCGCGCCTCACAGTCTTCATTTCCACAACCCCTCCAGGAGTTGGGAGCCGTTACCGTGCTCATTTGAGGATGAAGAATTGAGGCACGCAGCAACCTCGGGGCTTGTCAGGGCTCCCCACAACAGCTGCACCGAACTGCTCAGGCTCTGCACTGCTCTCTGAGGCTCAGCGCGTGACAGGAGATCATAGAATCATAGAATGGTTTAGGTTGGAAAGGACCTTGAAGATCATCGAGTTCCAACCCCCCTGCCATAGGCAGGGACACCTCCCACCACACCAGGTTGCCCAAGGCCATGTCCAGCCTGGCCTTGAACACCTCCAGGGATGGGGCCTCAACAACCTCTCTGGGCAACCTGTGCCAGTGCCTCACCACCCTCAGAGGGAAAAACTTCTTCCAAATGTTCAATCTAAACCTGCCCTCTTCCAGTTTGAAGCCATTCCCCCTCGTCCTATCACTCCATTGCTATGTAAAAAGTCCTTCCTCAGCTACAGGAGATGCCAAATCAAAAAGAACTGGAGAAGAGCACGTTCATATTCCGGACCAGATCCACGCCCCTATTTACGTTTGGAAATCCTGCGCGGCAGGAGTGTTACTGGAACCACGATAATGCTTCAAAATAAGGGAAGAGCCTTTCCACGCTATTTAGCAGCTTCGCTGGCCTCTGTAGCTGGGAATAATTGATTGGGTTAATTCACTCCTAACATTAGGATGCAGGGATTCTACTCGGCTCTTTGTTCATCTGTTCTCCTGACAAGATGTACAGAATGGGGCTGCGGCGACACTGAAGTAGATGTGATTTAATTCTAAAAAACATTTAACACTTACAGACGTTTTTAAACAACACACAGAAATATTCCTTCTAAAACGTCCTTCTAATCAGAAATTGCCCCCACAACTGTGAAGAACACTTTCCGATTAACCTCTTGAACACTGACTATTCCGAATGAACACGAGTGCGTCATATGCCATGAAATTTCAATTTGCAGCCTATTTTAATGTTTGTAGTTGGCTACTTTCAATTGATTTTCTCTCCCTCTCTTTTTTTTTTTTTATTTTTTATTTAAATGCTTAGGATGGCCACTTTTTCCTTCCTGAATTTTTAAGTGTTTTATAGTGGAAACATCCACTTCTTTTTTTTTTTGTTGGTTTTTTTTTCCCCAGCCCCTGCCTTATGGTCACGCACCATCAGCGTCTAGCAAAACTGCATCTTAATGCATATACTCAGGGAAAGATTAATAAATAGAAGGAAGTTAATTTAAAACATCAGCCCTGAGCACTTCTGGCAAAGAGGACAAACTGATTGCTTTTTTAAAAGCTCAGTCTAAAGGTTCAAAACCTACCGGGGCAAAATTTAATTCACGTTTTTTGCTCATCGCAAGCCGCAGCATGTCACACGCAGCAGCAGGATAACGTGCAATTTTCCTACGAGTCACGGCGAGGAATTAGACACGCAGCTTTCCACTCCATTCTCACGTGCTTTAAGATATATATGAAATGGCCTCACAAGTGTGTCTGAAGCAAAAAAAAACCCGTCAGACACAACTAAGAGGCTTTGCTCGGGAGTCTCACCCAATCGCTTAAACTGATACCCATCTCAGAACCAAAGTCGGATTTCTTCTGCTTTGGTAGAAAGAATGTATTCAATAAACGTTCCTTTGAAAGAAAATTGGGTTGCACCAAACAAAATCTCACCTTCCCAGATGTAATTATTTCCGTTTTCAGAAGTGAAATTCATCTATAGAACAAGATCAATTTTAGAAGGAAATAAAAAACCCCAATGGATGTATCTCCCTTGTTTTGCTTTTACTCGGTGAAGTCTGCTGTACCGTACAGGATATTGAAGGAAAGCTACTTCAGAACCAAAGATGCTTAGTACTCGAAGGCCAAATTAGCACCAGCGTACATGAGCTCATGTCGTCCAGGTAGGAAGCAACGCTGATACCATTCAGGCATCGCTTTTTTTATCTCAGAGCCGTTGCAATTGCCTAAACACGATCACACTAGCAAAAACTCAGAGGGAGCATGATTTCAGGAGGGGAAATGCAAGAGGGGGCTCAAATTCCATTCTGTTCCTATTGCAGCAGACGATAATCAAAGCGACTGAATGATATTAAACAAATTTATTCTCCGGTTATACTTGGGGCAGGGAGCAGGGAGCAAGAAAGAGGCGCAGATGAAAAATAAAGATGGTTTGGAGTACCTGGTGCTGAAATTTGGAAGGATCCCGACTGCTCACGGGGACCACGCTCCCATACACGTGCAGTTCCCGGACAATGGAAACGCCTCCTTTCAGCTCAGGTCTGAATGACTCCTCCGAACACTTCCGCAGTCGTAGAAGGCCAACGAGAATATCCTGCTCTGGGTCTTCATAGGACAGGAAGGTCTCCCAGCCACCATTAGCCACGTAATCTCTTCTAACTAATTCAATCTGGTTAAAGAGAAGAAGAGACGACGAACATAAAGGGGAAAAGAGAAAAGGAAAACGTCTTTTAAAATATTTAAGCAAGAAGTTGAACAAACCAAAACCAATTTCATGGATCCATAAACTATTATGATTCAGAGAAAACATGAAGTGCTTTCTTAAAGGCCAATTTAACTCCGGATGGATTTTAGCAGTGCTGGATAAGAGCTGCTGTTACTGCAGCCATATTAAAGATAAAACATGCAACTGCTTTAACAGAAATGTATTTGCAATGGGACAGAACTGGTCTCCTATCCCTATTTGCAAGCTTTCCAGAAGCTTGATAATCCACATGGTTACCTGTTTGTAAGTCAGAACCCTAAACCCGATATTTCTTGAGTTACTCGAGTTTCATAATCACCGCAAGATCAAGGGGGAGAGCGGGAACGGGCGAGGGCAACTCTTGCCACTAATCAAGGGACTTGCTCTAATTGCAATTCAGCTGCAGTTACAAATTCCCCAATGTAGAAAGAGCAGTTTTGCATCTGCCTTCGCGAAACCTGCATGGAGGTCCACGTGTCTACCGCTTTGCAAAAGAAAAAGTGGCTCGAGATTTCTACAGAGCGCGGGTCTTCTAAGCAGCAATCAACTTATTTACTAATTACCAATCAGTTCTTTCCAGCGCCGCACAGGCTCTACCTACATGAGCAAACTGTGTAGTGCAACAGGAGCGGATGCCAAAGAGGTGGTGCTGAGTGAGTATTGCATTACGTGTGCTTTACGGGATCAGCAGAAAGTGTTTTCTTACTCCATCCAGACAGCACTGAAGACACCAAAACCATCCTGAGAACCAACCAGCAATACATCACTTGCCTCAAACCCGATTTTTGATAATAATTGGGACAAAGGCAGCTCTGAAGATCACAACAAGTGAAAGGGAAAAGTGCCGTGAGAGTTGGCTGACTGGAGAATACAATAAAGACCACGCTTGGGTAGAAGAAATGACCTCTGCAGACCACCAAGAGGCCATGAAGAGTAACTGGTGGATAAGAGAGCAGAAAGAAAACGTCTTTTTCAGACAGTCCTGACCTACCATCACCAAGGAGCAGCCCCAGGACCCAAGATGAGAATCCCTTATGGCCACAGGAGACCTGATCAAATCTCGCGTAACGGTAGCTGTGTTTATGTGTAGCAGAGTTAGCACTGAGTTAATTAGATGTAACCTGTAGCCGATGATGATAACGTCACATCGTTGGTGACATAGTGAGTCACTCTGCATTTTGAATTGATATGATATAGCTGAAAGAGCCGCCCGTCCTTGCTGTGGGGACTCCCTTGCCCACCTGTAACAACCCGCTGCTAAGCAGATCAGAATTATTCCCCGAATTGCCCGGCTCAACAGAGGAGTGACAGCAATAGCACGCAACACTGAGAGCCTGGTGACAACACAGCATATGTTGGAGGGGTTTTCAGAGGAGGCTAGTCCTGGTCTCATCCCATGAATTAGGCACCCGTTACCAGCTGGCGGACCTTAGGTGCGCTCCCGGAAGGCGCTTTCTAAATTAATCTGAAAGAAACCAGGTTTCTGTGCTTCCCCAAGCTTTCAAAGTGGGGATCAATTGGAGGATTTGCTTCAGAAGCACACCCCTGATCCGAACTAAAACCATCACATAGAGACACCTGCCATCCTTTTAACACACTCCTTTAACTTCAGGAATTCAAACGTGAATTTGAGAATGGTTTGAGGAAGAGGAGGCTGAGGGGAGACCTCATCACTCTCTACAACTATTTGAAAGGACACTGTAGAGAGGTTGGTGCTGGTCCCTTCTCACAGGTAATTAATGACAGAACAAGAGGGAATGGCTTCAAGCTCCAACAGGGGAGATTTAGACTGAACATTAGGAAAGAATTTTTCCCAGAAAGAGTGGTCGGGCATTGGAATAGGCTGCCCAGGGAGGGGGTTGAGTCACCATCCCTGGAGGTGTTTAAGAGCCGTTTAGATGTGGTGTTGGGGGATATGGTGTAGGGGAGAACTTTGCAGAGTAGGGTAGATGGTTGGACTCGATGATCCCAAGGGTCTCTTCCAACCTAGACAATTCTATGATTCTATGTGAATGGAAAGTGTCAGTGGATGCTCTGTGCCCCAGCACTGCACTGGTGTTTCTATCAGTTACATCCCAACAGCACAGGAGAGGATTGGTCCCTACGTGTACCTTCCCACGCTCGTCCCAGTACTCCTACAAAGCCTAAAGCAAAGGACCTCAGAATTTATTTTTTTTTCTTCAAATTCTCCGATACCCAGAAATCCATGAATTAAAGATTTGTTTACAGAGAAGCCGTAAGGGATTCTGTCGCCTGCCTGCCCTACTCCACGACGAAGCCTGGGTGAACACGGCTCACAATTAAACCCCTCACTGACTACAGAAGCCCGGCTCGTTTCAAGGCTGACGTACAGCTCACAGCGTAAGCGCCCAAGCAGATGTCTGCCGATGTGCCAAGTTCTCCAAGAGCACAACTCCGCTCCAGCTCCCATGTCAGGACGGCTGACACACACTCATCCAGATCTACCGTTCGGTACGTAACGCCACGAATAAAACGGAACTGTACAGGAAAAGAAAAGAGCGCGAGATTTTTAAAATACCCAGATTCTGCAGTTAGTTTCACACGTGGAAAAGCAGCCAGGTTAAAGCTTACTGCTAATGTATAAAGCAGAAAATATTATTAAACACTGCGATACTCAGAGTTCGAAACGGCAAGATTGGAGAACTCTTGGCTTCTCCCGAGCACAAAACAAAACAAGTAGAAAACATGGCTCCGTCGCTTGTCCTCCAGTAGGGACTCCATGCACTGTCCTGCCCACATCCAGTTCAAAAACCACTTGTAGAGAGAGATGAAGCAAGACTACAGGGACCTTCACCAGGAGACTTTATATTGTGTGCATTTTTACAGCATCATAAGCACGTACCAGATAAGCTGATCTGCTTGGAAAAGTCCCTACTGGATTGAGTTTTTTGTTCTCCCCAATTCCCTGGGCACAGAATAACACAGAATCCCAGACTGGTGAGGGTTGGAAGGGCCCTCTGGAGCTCCCCCAGTGCCACCCCCTGCCAGAGCAGGGGCACCTCCAGCAGTGGCACAGGACGGCGTCCAGGCGGGTTTGGAATGGCTCCAGAGGGGGAGACTCCCCCACCTCTCTGGGCAGCCTGTGCCAGTGCTCTGCCACCCGCACAGGAGAGAAGGCCCTCCTCAGGTTCAGATGGAACTTCCTATGGTCAAGTTTGTGCCCGTTCCCTCTTGTCCTGTCACTGGGCACCACTGGAAAAAGACTCTTCCCATCCCCCTGGCACCCTCCCTTGAAGGACTGATGAGCATTGATGAGATCCCCCCTCAGTCTTCTCTTCTCCAGACTGAAAAGCCCCAAGTCCCTCAGCCTTTCCTCATCAGAGAGATGCTCCAGTCCCCTCATCATCTGCGTAGCCCTTTGCTGGACCCTCTCCAGCAGTTCCCTGTCCTTCTTGACCTGGGGAGCCCTGAACTGGACACAGTGCTCCAGATGTGGCCTCCCCAGGGCAGAGCAGAGGGGGAGGATGACCTCCCTCGCCCTGCTGGCCACACTCTGCTTGATGCCCCCCAGGATGCCATTGGCCTTCTTGGCCACCAGGGCACAGAGGGTCCTAGGATACACCAACCCCCTCAAAGGGTTTTCAGGGACTCATGAGATGCACAGAGCCTTTTCCTTCTGCGATACTGGTACAAACGTGGCAAAAGCCAGCCTGAATCCCCTCCGGGTGGGCTGGTGCACAGGTAGGGGTGGCAGCACGCTGCAGTCCCCAGCGCCAGTCCTGGGTCCATAAACCATCCTGTGTGCCGGGTAAGAACAACCCTCTCCAGGGTGGATCACCATTTCAGTGCACAATCCCATCAAATGCCCGGCACAGGCTGTTTTAAACTTACTTTGACAAACAAAGAGAAAACCCAGTTGCAGATTACACCCTTAACCCAAAACGGCTACTCCCAGCTTAAAAACGTGCCTTATTCCTACTAATTGAGATCATTATCTTGATACCCCCGCCCCCCGCTTTGCAACAGCAGCTTCTGTGTCTTACACTTTCTGCTTTAACACTAATGCAGGTTCGTATCCGTAGCGGAGCTGTCACTGCCGCTCGCCTTTCAAAAACTGTCAATCCAACGTCTCTTTGCAGCAACGATTCACGAGAGCGTTTTTAAGGTTATTACGTAGCACTCCGCAGCCTTAACCGTGCTGAGAGCAGTCAAATACCTTCCGCTGCTATGGAGAAACGCCACTAATTGAACAGGCAGCTTAGAGAGAGCTCTGTAAATAACCAGCTATGGGCAAGTAATCTACTTCAAATTGATTTTTTTAAAAAAAAAACAACTTTTAAAAGCAGACACACCATCGCCGTTGCAAAAATACACGCAGCCTACTGATCCTCAACAGAAAGAAGTTGCAGAAAGTGTAACTAATTACAGCAAGCGATTAATTTATTTTAGATCTGACACGATAGCCTCTCTTATCAAGAGGATGCGTTGTTTACTCATGAAGCCAAGAAAAACATCATACCTTGTCATTAGTCTAAAGCGCATGAAAAATTACACCATCTTCGGAATATTTCTCTTGCTTGCTGTCATGATAAATTTTGCTAAGACTACATAATGACATCCTCCTGCCACTCAGACAGATGAGTTTAACAAAGGGAATTTTCAACATAATGTTGCTTTGAAAACCCTGTGATAAGCTATTTGCTAACTACTCAAGAAATTTACAATTTAAATTAGATTAGCACTGCTGACAATAGACGTCTTTGGAAGATATTTCGTGAGATGACCGCAGATTAGGTAACAGGAGCAGAGCACAAAGGCTACACGGCCTGTGTACGAACGAGTCTGTACAGCCTCAGCTCTTGCAGAAATCTGGTAAGAACAAGATAATTTATTTAGGATCGTTACACATTTATATACGTTATATCCAGTTATGCAAGATGGGGAGTGTTGCACTCTCTCTGAATTCACACGGCAGGAGAAAACCAGAATACGACTCCTCGTAATCTCTGATTTGCAAAGTGAGAACATCTTTCAGATGCTGAACTCAGAGAATATTCATTCTATTTAACTTCTGGCACCAAACTCAGAGCCTCTTTGAAGCCTAAATAATCAGTGGAGCTTCCAAAGCGCGACTGAGGGGACCTCTGTTAGGAACCTCTTTCTGTGCTGACACACAGAAAGCCTAACCCCAGTTTAGTGGCTCACATTTGCCAAGAAAGGCTGGACCGGGTGATCTTTGAGGTCCTTTCCAACCTGGTATTCTATGATTTAGAGAGTGGGTACGTGCCCATTGCAGAGAAAAGAGAGAGGTACGTAAGTGTCATTCTGATACAGCTTTCTATCTGGGGGTGGCAGTATCTTCTGCCTGGAACAAAGAATTCTTGTTTGAAAGTAAAGGAGATCTGTGATGGACAAACACCACAACCATTTCAAGACCTTCCTTGGTGTCTTAAGAGGACACCACAACCATTTCAAGACCTTCCTTGGTGTCTTAAGAGGAAGAGAATACTTCTGGGGTATGATTTATTAGCCACAGTATACATGTACGCTAAGATGGATCAGATCCTGCATGATCTTAGAAAGTTCATCTCCTTGGGTGCCATACATGGCCATGGACCTCCTGCCAACCCTCTGGAAGGACTGATCCCTCCTTGTTACGACAGTGAACTGGAGGATTAGTGTGCTAAATCGGATGCTTGAAGTTCAGCACTGTCCATTTTCTTTTCTATAGTATAAGCATAGCAATCTTTTTGTAGACTATTTTAGGAAGGAAAACCCCAACATATGTGTTACAAGGTAAATGGATCTACTCACCTACAAATATACACATACATGTGCACATATAAGTGCACATACATATACTGTTTGCCTATACAAATACACACATTCACCAAAAAGGCTGTAAATTCATCTTGCTAAACCCTCATTCCTGTTCAGCACGCGCACACTGTGTTTTTGGCGTTTTCTAAATCCAAATTGTAACGAGGAGTGAGAAAAGGGAAGGCTGAGAAGCAGTAAGAAAGAGCTGCTTATTTTGTTATAGCAGCGCAAATACCAAAATAACTGCTGGCTGTAGTCAGTTTATTGAACATGGTGGTCCATAAATTTCAACATGTGACTGTGCTCAAACAAAAGACATCCAAAGCTGCTGCAAAAATAAATGGAAAATTGGATCCAGCTACAAAGGCAAACCGCAGGATTGGACACGCAACAAATGGGTCCCCAACGCCTCCACACCAAACACATACAACAAATTGTGTCTGAAACAAGCTCCTAGAAAAAAAAGACAAATCTTACCTGATACGGTCTCACTTTATGGTGAATTTCTTGAATTCCAACCTCTCTCGTCCTTACATCACGACACTAGGAAGAGAAAGGAAGGGGAAAAAAAATGACATCAGAGAAAAACATTAACCTCTGAAAGACACAGATTTCCAGCCACCTGTTGGGTTCAAAACTAACCGGTAATAGCATGACGTTGCACGGATGAATTTCAAATGGGTAGACTTCAAACTAAAAATGCTCACCGATCCATCCCTAATATACCTCAGAAAGAGGTCTTAGTGCTAAATGGAAAGACACGCTGGCAAAAAGCAATTCACTAAGCAACCATGATGGCTCACGAGGAAACGTACCCTTTGATTCACAAACAGCAGGGTCTGGAGGCAAAGTCAACATACAGGAAAGAATAACAGAGAAAAATAAAAAGATTTTGGCACAATCCACTTTTACCCTACATTGGGAAGGTGTAACATCGGTAAAAGCTACCCTAAGGCACCAGAGATGCTTAAATAGCCAGTTTTTGAATCTCAGCAACCCTCTTCTTGCTTTTAAGTGAGAACTGTTGCAGAAGTCCTACCCAAATATCAGAAAGGAAAGCTAACGCTGATCTGGCATCCACAGAGCATCACTGAGGCTTGGGACCAACGCTAGAGAAAACAAAGAGAGCCAAAAGAAATCTTCCCTCCCTTAGAAGTCAGACAGAGGAGGAGACGAGGCTCCAAGCTCAGTGCTTGAGAGAGGGGTTACAGCCTGCAGAAACTTCTGCGCTTCTCGGCAAAGCCAACGCAAGTTGAGTAATTTGGCACCCGTTCATGTAAGCAACGGGCTGTGATAGCACAAGCGCTCCCACTGCAGGAGACCGTGTGCATTCACCTCTTGGCGGGTTTACTGGGAAGTCCAAGGCTAAGCTCAACCCAACTTTTGTCGGCAAAGTGCAGCCACAATAGTTTTACCCAAAGCAGCTGAGTTGCAAACGCTCGTGTCATTCCGCCAGCGCTGCTGTAGCTGTACCTGGAGGGAAGGAAGACAACCTCCACCAACGGGCTACCATTGCTCTAGCAGCACCACCACCTCCCTGCCCATGGATTTCCAAAAGCCAGACTTTTAGACAGGGGAAAAACCTGTGAAAATCTGATTCACACTGAAAATCAGAGTGCCCAGAACAAGCACAGCTCTATCTCATGCCCTGTCTTCCTCTGAATGCTTTTAATTTCCATTAGCAATATAAAGCGATGATCTCCTAAATAGCAGAAAAACATGGGGTTTCACGTTTGTTTTTTAGAGTGGGCTATGGTAAAACCAGGATTCACTGTCGTTCCAGGATTCCAGAGCACACAAACTCTTCTCTGCTTTACAATTTCCCAGCTACACAGACAGCACACTAAAAGGCAGAGAAATATCCACTCTTCATTAAGAACCCCAGAAGTGAGAAAGGATGAGCTCTGGAGTCCCCAACATAGGAAAGACATGGAACTGGTGGAGCGGGGCCAGAGGAGGCCCTGGAGATGCTGCGAGGGCTGGAGCCCCTCTGCTGGGAGGACAGGCTGGGAGAGTTGGGGGGGGTTCAGCCTGGAGGAGAGAGGGCTCCGCGGAGACATTATTGTGGCCTTCCAGTACCTAAGGGGGCTACAGGAGAGCTGGGGAAGGACTTTTTACTGGGGCATGGACTGATAGGACGAGGGGGAACGGCTTCAAACTGGAAGAGGGGAGATTTAGATGAGATATTAGGAAGAAATTCTTTACTGTGTGGGTGGTGAGCCCCTGGCGCAGGTTGCCCCGAGAAGCTGTGGCTGCCCCATCCCTGGAGGTGTTCAAGGCCAGGTTGGACAGGGCTTGGAGCAACCTGGGCTGGTGGGAGGTGTCCCTGCCCATGGCAGGGGGGTTGGAACTCGATGATCTTTAAGGTCCCTTCCAACCTAAACCATTCTATGATTCTATGACAATGTATTCTGGGATGATGCTTTAAAATTCTATGCCCCAACTGCATATCTCCACTTGCACTCAGTGGCTGGTGAGCACGAAGGGCAGCATCTGGTCCCTCCAACAAGGCTGCTCGAGAAGAATTTCTCTCCAACACGCACAGACACAAGTTGCAGTGTTGGCACGACTGATCCCCATCACCCAACCGCACTCCTCGCCAAGCCATTCCCCGAAGACGGATGCCAGCGCTGGCTGATCTTTTCTATTGAGCCTGCAAATATGTAAGATTCCTACAAGCCCTTTCCTTGCCTTGGCCTTTTCCTCTCCTTTTCCAAGCAGAGAGACAAGAGGACAAAGCGTATTTATAGTTTTCTCCTATGACACAAGAAAAACACAACAGTACCTTACATTTCAAGCTATATTGCAGCCACCTGTTTGGTTCCTCATTCCACCAGCTGCAGTGTTTCTGCCTCACTAAATTAAAATCTATAATCACCTGCCCAGCAGAGAGATTTACAGGTTTCGGTTCTTCTTAAAAGCGATGCCTGCCAGCCTGACAAGCCCTTTAACGGTTCAGCTCAGCCCTGACTGCCATGGATCAGCTACCCCTGCTTCTCCAGCTGCTCTTGATCAGGTTCAGATCAAATGATGTGGGTTTAGTATCAAACCCAGGGAAGAGTTCACCAGTAGCCCTGAAGAGCTCAATTGAAAAGGCTTAGCTGCACCCCGGCGGTTGTCTCCCCTGCCTGGTTTTGAAGTGAAAAGTCAGGAGGAGGGAGTCAGGAGGAGTCAGCAGGAGGGAAGGAAGCTTCTGCGGCTGGCAAAGCTCTCTGCCAAATCCTGGCTCGCTACTGGAGAGAGACTGGGAGGAATGATTTAAGGGGAAAGTCCACGGCATCAGTTTAGGAGAGATTACGCGGTACAGAATGCCCAGCTAGAAGGAAAACAGTCTGGAGTTTCTTTTCTGATCTTTTGCACTGCAGCTGCAAGGTCCCAGTGAGATGGCAAAGGCAGTAAGGAGCTAGACGTAGCCTAGAGAACTATCCACGTTAAATACCAAAAATATAGGTCAGCAGCACAGGCTGACGTGGGACCACAGGCACACAGGCAGTAGCTGAAGACTTCACTGTTGCTGGATGCAGTAGTGCCTTTAAACCTCTTTAAGGAAAGGTGAGTTAGAAGGAGGGAGCGCTAAATCACAACACGGACACATGGCACAGTTGTGGTGAGGATCTGCCCCTGCCTGAACACCAGGACACCGAAGCACTGGAAGCCCTTTGGAACTCCTCAAGGAGCATGGGGTGTGGGTGGTGTTTTCTCTAGGAAGCTGGGCATCCCAAGAAAAGCAGAATTTGGGCAGAACTTTACTGGAGGATCTGCAAACTGTGGCTGATAACCAGGTGTTGGGGGGAGGTTCAAACAGAGAGCAGTGTGAGCACAGACCGTGGGGGGCACTGGGGATGAGGACTGCTGCAGAGACCTTCTGAGGAAAATCAAGACCGGGTATAGACACCTCCTTCTGACTTCAAACACAAACGCAATTCCTCCCTCCCCCTCCTTCTCTCCGCCCCCGCTCATATTTTTATTTGACCTTAGAAATATCAAGAATATCAAGTCTCATTTGTTTGTGCTGAAATCTCTCTTGCGAGATTTCTCTGGCCTCAGACTAAGAGCTTCTCTTCCAATTGTTCAGTCAAATAAGTGCATGCGTGGGAAAAAGAAAGGAAGGAGAATTTCCAATAGCATAAATTAAAGAGAAACCTTCCTGCCATCTCTCTGATTTTAGGGTTTCATTCTGCTAAAAAAATGGAATATCACAAACTAGTTACCAAGTACCTTCAGGCACAGGGCGAAAGTGCTCACCTAAAAACCAACCAACCAAAAACAGCTTTTCAGAAGTATCACCAAAGTGCTTTTTAGTCAAGAACATTTCTTTTGAAAAACCTTTGCGGATGGTTTTAGTCCAGCAGCACACCCGGCACTTATTGTGTTTTCTGGTCATTACTTTTCTCTCTGCTACTTTTGTGTAAAGTCATCAAGCAGCTCTCCCTCAACGCTAATTGGCAAACATTTTACCTGCGTCCCAAGATCTTTCATCCTGGCCAAGGCGAGCTCTCGCAGGTTCCCGTGCTCCACTCCAGAGCTGACCAGTGGCATTGGGATATCTCTGCATAGAAGAGGAAAAACAAAAACCTCAAACAACCGCATTAGCAGATGATACACCATAAAGTACGATTACGGCCACCTAAGGCCAAGATCCCAAATGGCAGACCACAGAACTTATCCGAATTACCTTTGTTTCAAGTCTTTGGTTGAACAAGAAATAACACAGGCAAACCACAGCTAAAAGCAGGAGAAAAATGAAGGGGAAAAGCTACAGATTTTATTTTAGTAAAAAGACTGAAGACAAAAGTAGGCTTTTACAGTCTTGAGAAATAGGTTATAATTTTGCTCTCAGTTCTTCACTTGGAAGTCTGGAAAAAAAAACCAACTCATCCAGCCGAGCCTGGGACTCCAGGTCAGACGTTCTTCACGGTATCTGTTGATGGAGACCAGCAATTGGGAACCAGACCGCGTCTTTCTGCAGTCTCCGAGTTGAACGTCCATCAGGGAACATTCATCAGAATCAGAACATTTTTACATTGGGGCGCTAGCTGCTTAAAAGTGAAAGTTCTGTTTAGCCAATGATTTGCAGCAAAGCCCAGCCAGAAGGTTTAGGGCCTTCCTACGGGAATGTAAATCACGAGTCTGCAAATGGCAGAACTTCCTTCAGTTCTCCAAGGGAGGCACCACAATGAAATGTGAAGTCAGACCAGGCTTGGCCTCTCCGCTGCCCTCCAGGGCAGTTTGTCCCACTAGAGGTGACGACAGCAGGACACCATTCCTTAGGGAAAGGAGGATCTACGCATCCACAGCAAGCTGAAAAAGAAACATGCCAGAACAGGAGCAACACTCACCCTCTATCTAATGCTGTACCAGACGGTGATTCCAACTGCTTCTCCCTCTCTCTGCTCGCACTTCACCCCGTCACCTCTGGTAACACACCACCCAAGTGCACCACTGTGTCACCCACCCCTCCTCAGACCTTCTGCAGGCAAAGAAGGACTATACAAGCGCTCAGGGACATGGGTTAGTGGTGGGCTTGGCAGTGTTAGGTGAATGATTGGACTAGATAATCCTACAGGTCTTTTCTAACCTGGGAGATTCTGTGATTCTGTGAAAGATACTCGGTAAATTGTACAACAGGTTGGTCTCAAAACGGCACTCAAACATTCCTTGGTGAGTATTCCTCCTTTTTCTTAATCTACGCAAGCGTTCAACAGAGTAAAGAACAGAATATCACAAAAAAACCCCATACAGAGAATGAGATGGTTCAGGGAATTGGTAATGTAATTAGCTTAATCCATCTTGGTTCAGTAGTGATTGAAAGTCATCACCATCTAGCAGCTGTCTGATGACCTCTGTAAAATGTATTAATTGATCTATTCAGTTCCTTGAGGACTTGCGTTCACACCATGGCCCCCATTAACCATTACTATTTTTGGCAGTAGCTGTATGAAAGATAAAGGTCTTCAAGGGTCCTAAAGGCCCCATCCTTGCGCCGCTTCAGCCTCGTAGAAGTCTGAGACACTGGCAAAGGGGGAGCAAGAAAAGGAGTTTTCCTTTTCCTTAGAATGAAAATAAGGGCTTCAAGACTCCGGGATTCTCCTCCCACTTCAGCATCGCACTCTAATTTTGGCACAACTCTCCCCAGCACGACGGAGGCCCTGTGTTTTACTTCCCTCCCCTGTTTTCCCTGCTCTTCTTTGGATAAAGCCAAAGGGTCTACAAAAAATTCCTCGCCTCTTACACTCGCATGCCAAAAAATCGAGGCAGAATACAATTAGCTAACCAGTTCATTTATTCGGTGGATTTCTTTGAGTAAATAAGATACTGCAGAGCCAACACAACATACTTCAAAGAGCTTCAATTAGAGGAAATGAGCACTTCACATTGTGACTAAAGGACACACTAGAGGAGAGCGGCATTTTCATCAGGGTATGTTAGATCTACAGTGATAATCTAACTAAACGCCTTTCTTCTAATTATGGAACAACTCCAAAAAGTCAGGCTGTATGTATTTTCCCCACAGGGACACAGATAAAACATCCTGACATCTTCCAGTACCGGGTCTTTAGCTAAATCCAGAGTCAGCTATGAAACAGCAAATGAAGTACTGCAAATAAAAGACAGATTACAACATACAGTAACTCGAGCCTCTCTCATTTGCCTACTAGGGAGCAAACTAAATTAAAATATGAATGTGAAAAATAAGCTTTTTAAGAAAAAGAAAGCAAGAAATGGGTTTTCCATCCCCACTTCAGATTAGGGCAGAACGTCTAAATAAGTACCCTGCGTGCATCATGAGTGTACCCACTAACTGCCTATTTGGAATAGCCACAAGACAGCATTGTACCGGTGATTTTAGGACTTGTTAAAACGCTAAACAAATTCGGGGATACGGGGGATTAAATCCCGACCTTATTAAAGTTAATGCGCAATTTGCCAGCAGCTTCAAAAGGGCCTATTTAATCTTCTGTTTTTCAAACATTCTGCATTACTCAGGACATTTGTGAAGCAGTTGATTGAAGCACACAGTGAAAGTCGGAAGACCTTGATCTGCTCTCACAGAATCACAGAATAGTCAGGGTCGGAAGGGACCTCTGGAGATCATCTAGTCCAACCCCCTGCCAGAGCAGGGGCACCTACAACAGGTTGCACAGGACGGCGTCCAAGCTGGTTTTGAATGTCTCCAGAGTGGGAGACTCCACAACCTCTCTGGGCAGCCTGTGCCAGTGCTCCACTACCCTCAAGGTAAAGAAGTTCCTCCTCATGTTAAGATGGAACTTCCTATGTTCAAGTTTGTGCCCATTACCCC
>VUYV01000225.1:1045818-1088307 GCA_008711295.1 Anarhynchus alexandrinus | reverse complement strand
CAGGTCCATGTCCTTCTTCTGTTGGGGACTCCAGAGCTGGACGCAGTACTCCAGGTGGGGTCTCACGAGAGTGGAGTAGAGGGGCAGAATCACCTCCCTCGCCCTGCTGGCCACACTTCTTCTGATGCAGCCCAGGATGCGGTTGGCCTTCTGGGCTGCGATCACACATTGCTGGCTCATGTTGAGCTTCTCGTCAATCAGCATCCCCAGGTCCTTCTCCTCAGGGCTGCTCTCCAGCCATTCCCCACCCAGCCTGGATTTGTGCTTGATCTGAAGAAAGGATCTCCTGGTCCCTGAAACTGTGTCTCAGTTACTACAGACTGCTGGATCACAATCCCATCCACAAACCTAATCAAGCTTTGCCGTACTTGCATTTAGCTTCTCTTCCTCTTTGGTAACTGTGGAAACCTACTCCAGAATCTCAGACCTGGCTAAAAATTCCCAGCTTCCTGCCTCGTTTTATGCAAGGCTACTTCTGATTGTCTTGTTTTCTGTCCAAAACAGTGTTCCTATTTCTTAAAAGGTTATTTTTCCTCTCTCATAGATTTGCAGATGTCACTTATGTCTGCATCTATCCTTCAAACAAAAGACTGATGCTCCTCTGCACATATTTCCACAGTTCATTTTCTTGAAGATGGGAATTATTCCAGACAAGGTTTTACCAAAGCCTCGTCTGGCTGCTGCATTAATACTTTCACCTCTAAGAAGAGTTACCCTGAAAAAAATGCTTTTCATGGCCGCATCCACCAGTGGCTTATTCATATTAGAGACCAAGACATTAAGAACTTTTCTTCCTCTGCTGTTTTCACATGGTGCTCTCATGGTTCGCAGCAAAACCCTCTCTGAGTTTGACCTCAAACTTCACAGAATCACAGAATGGTCAGGATTGGAAGGGACCTCTGGAGCTCCCCCAGTGCCACCCCCTGCCAGAGCAGGGGCACCTCCAGCAGTGGCACAGGACGGCGTCCAGGCGGGTTTGGAATGGCTCCAGAGTGGGAGACTCCCCCACCTCTCTGGGCAGCCTGTGCCAGTGCTCTGCCACCCTCACAAAGAAGGTCCTTCTCATGTTTAGATGGAACTTCCTATGGTCAAGTTTGTGCCTGTTTCCTCTTGTCCTAACTTCCCTGAATTGCATCTTATCCCACCCCTATCACTTCAGCTTCACCACCACCACATCCTGCTTGTGCATCCTCTCTCTTTCAACGGCGCTTCCCGGCCCTGCAAGGTTTCCTCAATGCCCTATCACTTTTTGTGACACCGTAAATAAATACAATTTTGAGCAAGATTAGGTTTTTAATAGATGTTTGAGAAACTCCGCTAATAATCCTGAGTCCATACTTTCTTTGTCAAAGCTACCTAGTGTTTCTTGCCTTCAGCCACTTTCTTCTCTACCATATTTCTCTGCTTATCCCTGCTCCCCCATATTTCTGATAGGACACAAAATCAAATCATAGAATCATAGAATGGTTTAGGTTGGAAGGGACCTTGAAGATCATCGAGTTCCAACCCCCCTGTCCTGGGCAGGGACACCTCCCACCAGACCAGCTTGCTCCAAGCCCTGTCCAACCTGGCCTTGAACACCTCCAGGGATGGGGCAGCCACAGCTTCTCTGGGCAGTTTGTTCCAGTGCCTCACCACCCTCAGAGTGAAAAATTTCTTCCTAATATCTCATCTAAACCTGCCCTCTTCCAGTTTCAAGCCATTCCCCCTCGTCCTGTCACTACATGCCTTTGTCAAAAGTCCCTCCCCACCTCTCCTGTAGTCCCTTTAGGTACTGGAAGGTCTCCACGGAGCCTCTTCTTCTCCAGGCTGAACAGCCCCAACTCTCTCAGCCTTAGAGAAGTCCAGGCAGGTGAGGTCTAATGCACAAGGCTTTCTCGCTCTGCACGCTCTCGGAGAGCTCGGCATTGCCACCATTTCCAGCTCACGTAAGCTAGAAGCCAACTGAGTATTGTCTGCACATGCAAAAACAGGCAAGTAGGCTCAAGCCTCCCTTCTTAATATCAGACAGATGGAGGAGATAACAGAAGAAAAATAACCCAAGAAAGACCCCACGCTGAAAATACAGTGCTAAATGGAAGTATTATCTATCGTCCTGGGAGGTGAGTGCCGGAAATAACAGCACAACCATAGTACGTTTATGAAAACCCGGCAACACCCACGGGGAAAGAAAGGAAGTCTCTATAGCCAAAAAAAAAAAAATGACACACCTCGCAGCTCCTGCAATAAATATAGGAAACTTCACCCACGGTCAAGAGGCAATTATCCATCAACATCACTGAAAGACTACGTGTGCCACATCCTATGCTCTTGTCTGACTGGCAACGAGAGCCAGGCCTCCAGAAATCGCGAAGTTTCTGGCTGCATCAGAGAGGCAGTTCAATTTAAATAGCTGCTCATTCTACTTGGCATTTCCCATTCTGAAGAGATAGGAAGCAGTTTTAAAAATCTGTAGCGCATTAGCGATTAAGGCTGAAAAATAATAAAAGGCTGAGTCAGACCTTGCCGTAATTAAAGTAAGAATCCCTCCAAGTGCAATAAATCAATATATAAAGTCCACCACAGAAAATTACCTCTGAACACGGTACACACGTGTCCATGGTGGGACAAGGGCCAGGATTCTGGCCACCAGATCCACCAGAGTGCTGGGGGGATAGCTCTTGTATCTTCCAGTCTTCCAGAGCTCGTACAGACCAGTGCCACGGATCACCAGCGTCGGATAGAGCTTCATGCCGTCTGGGCGAAAAGCAGGATTCTCAAAAAACTCCTGCAAAAGTGAAACAAAAAATGCAAGTCAGGGCAAAATAAACTACATTTCCTGGGGCTTCAGTGCCCCAACAAAACTAGTTTCAAGACAGGTTTTGTAAAAGACAATCATAAGTACGTTTAAAGAATTACTGGCGTACATTGAGTTGCCAGCATTTATCGGTTTACGACGTTTTTCGAAATAAAAAGAGCATGTTCTAGATTTACAGAGAAGGCCACTAAAGAAAAAAAATCCACATGACAATGCTACGAGTCAAATCTGTACATTACTTCTACCTTTCAGCATGAATTCAATAGATATCGCACCATTTATTGTAACAGACTCTGCTCTGAATGAGAACAATAGAAATGAGTGTACTTATCTTCAATCTCAGCAGACCACATTTAGAGATTAATCAATGTGTCTGGGACACATCATTTGAATAGCAATGAAGAAAAACAGATTTATTCGACAATGATGTTCTGAACAATCCTGGAGAACGGGAGGACAAAATGTATCTCCTGCTAACTTCTATGACTAAATCCCAGCCCAGAACTGCAAATTGAGCAGCACCATCTCACGCTACACAACAATCACTTTGGGTTTTTTGCAGATTATATTTAAGTAATGACAATTAAAATAAAATCACTTACAAAAAATCAAAAATGAGGCAAGGCACCCTGAACCAAGCTACCATTAAACTGACTTAAGCCATAGAATCATTGAATCATAGAATGGTTTAGGTTGGAAAGGACCTTGAAGATCATCGAGTTCCAACCCCCATGACATGGCCCTCATTATAACAGAATCTACGGGCCAGACCTAATACCCGATTAGACTGTTGCACACTTGAAATCCACTTCTTGATCCCTCTCCAGCACGGTATTCTCATAGTAGTAAAAAAAAATACCAGTTAGTTAAGCTGGGTTAATGGCAGGCTATTGCGGTCCCACCAGTTGCCGCGCTAGCGTTAGGACTCACCAGTGCTCTGCTGAAGCACTTCAACACATTCGGGTGGTTCAGACCCACTCAGACATTTTGCCACATTTCCCACCACCGCTGTGTGTTAAAGCAGCTCCTGGAGCGCTTCCAGTTGGAATAAAGTGCCATCGGCAGCCTGCTGGGAGCAGGACCTGCCAAGCTGGGCAGCTCTACGCGGCTCCGTTGGCTCCCTGGGCTTCACAAACCCACACTTCAACATGGTAAAAAAGCAGCAAATGGTTTGCTGCTAGCTTAAGTACACCAAAATGGGTCTGCACAGGCTCGAATGCATACTAGATCCAGCGCGAGGACGGGAAGAGGCGAGCAAGGTCAGGGAAACAGCAGGACCGCGTCAGCCCAGGCGGCTTCTGGCGGAGTCCCCGCCTGAGCCCGGGGCCGGCTCCAGCAGCCCCCGTCCCGCACGCCCACGCTGCCGTGCCACCCTGCCCGCCGGCAGCTACCCAGAAAAACCGACCAGAGAGCTACTCCCGCTGAAAAAAAGAAACCAGTTCAAAAAAAAAAAATCTTTTCCAGGGAGACCAGATCTCCTGAGCCACTTGTCCACATTCTCACTAACAGAGAGACGGGAACAATTGAGCTTAAGAGACAAAACCATGGATAAAGTCCACGCTGCTGCTACAAAATTAACTGTCAAATCCTGCATTCACGGTCTGATGAAGCTTCAGCCATCACTATCCCATCCCAGCAGCACCGCTGCCTTAAGCAGCAGTGAGTCCCGGATGGCCCCGTTAAGAAAAAAAAACACAAGGGGGAGGTACTGGTTTTAAACTTTATGGCGTTGTTTTAACTGGGATCAACTCCCTGACTTGAGTTACCTGCGGCTTTGCAAAACAGTTGTGCTGAGACAACCCCATCCGGGCAACAGCTTCGTTGCACTCACCTCGTTACAGAATTGCTAAATCATAGAATCATAGAATCATAGAATGGTTTAGGTTGGAAAGGACCTTGAAGAACATCGAGTTCCAACCCCCCTGCCATAGGCAGGGACACCTCCCACCACACCACGTTGCTCAAAGCCCCGTCCAGCCTGGCCTTCAACACCTCCAGGTTCCACAGCTTCTCTGGGCAACCTGTTCCAGTGCCTCACCACCCCCACAGTGAAAAACTTCTTCCTAATGGTCAATCTAAACCTGCCCTCTTCCAGTTTGAAGCCATTCCCCCTCATCCTATCACTGCATGCCCCAGTAAAAAGTCCTTCCCCAGCTCTCCTGGAGCCCCTTTAGGGACTGGAAGGCCGCAAGAAGATCTCCCCGGAGCCTTCTCTTCTCCAGGCTGAACAGCCCCAACTCCTTCAGCCTCTCCTCAGAGGAGAGGTGCTCCAGCTCTCGGATCATCCTCGTGGCTCTGGACAGGATGCGCTTGGCCTTCTGGGCTGCGATCGCACATTGCTGGCTCATGTTGAGCTTCTCGTCAATCAGCACCCCCAGGTCCTTCTCCTCAGGGCTGCTCTCCAGCCATTCCCTGCCCAGCCTGGATTTGTGCTTGGGATTGCCCCGACCCAGATGTAGGACCTTGCACTTGGATAATAATAAATTATTTGGTTTACTATTATAAATTATAATAAATAATTTGGTTCATGCGGAAAGTGAGACCCACGTTCCCCACCCTCAGCCTTCAGGAGGGGTAACTCGCTCATTTCTCCTCAAAGAGTATCCAAGACACCAGACCAACCATCCCAGAGAGGTAACGAACCTCATATCCCATTAAGCTGTAAAGTAAAAGGTTTACAAAGAAGCTGGCCAAAGGCAGATAAAGACAGATGACGGTGAACCCCGGTGTCAAGGTGCTCACGCTGGAGCGTGCGTAGACATAAGGTTGGTCTCCTCCTTTCCTCAGGTTTGTTTACGCCCTCTCTAAACACTCCTGTTCGTCATGAATCTCACATCACCACCATGAGATGAAAAAACGTACTTCTCTAGCCAACTCCATGAAATAATAAAATCATCATCCCCACCTGAGGACAGGACATGAATGACTTATTCAGCGGCTGGTTTGTGCTGCAGCTCCACAGGCAGCAGATGTGATGGCTCCCTGCCCTGCCCGCGCTTCCAGCCACGCCGTCCTGCTCCCAACCGCGTGCCAGCTCCGATTCCTGATGGACCCCTGACCAGGATGAGTCACCTCACTGATGTGACAGAACCCAACGTGCATTTTGGGGAGAGCGCTTTTCTTTTGTTTCAGCGTTGGGTTCCGGAGCGGTCTATTGAGCACCGCTGATGAATCATAGAATATCTCAAGTTGGAAGGGACCCGTAAGGATCACGGAGTCCAACTCCCAGTAAGTATGTAAGGTCAGAAACAGGATCTGCCCCCGCTGTGTCAGCAGGGAACCATTATGTCTGCTTAATGCATCTCTTGGAAGCGTGTCCCCTCCCCTCTGCCCCAAGGGTTCCGTTTGACTTTCTGGGTCAATACTGTCGCTGGCGGCTGTCAGAAGGCAGACGTGCTCTGCCCTTGGCCGACCACTCTTACCACCTCTTCCGCGCTGGCCCTGGTGTGCATCTGATGCTTCAAGATGCAAAGAGGGGGGAAAAAAAATAAATCACTGGACTAATTTTCAAGGCAGGCAGCTGAAGCAGGGACGCAATCCAAAGTCATAGAGCGTACGAGGTAGCGTAGGGTCAGAAAAATAATTCAGAATCCTGTTGCCCTGGAACAACCCAAAAGGACGGACTTCCATCTTTTGTGGGTGGTTTGAGGCGCTCTAATGTAAAACAAAGCAACTGTGAAAGAAGGAATAAGAAAATCATGTAAGGAGGTGATTATTCTGACGAGAAGAGCTCTACAGTCAAGCGGCACCGAAGAAGAGAAAGACATTAAGGTAAGGAAGCAATGACGCTTCCCCAGTGAGATAGAGGAAGGTAAAGAAACCACTCCAGCAAGGAAAAAAAGCTTCTGGTAAGGTTATGTATTAATATTCGCAACAATGCTGAACCGAACGCAAAAGCATGTGTGATTCACCAGCCGGAATATTTAAACACTCCCTGATTTACATTGCAGATTAAAGGCGGGCATCAACACAGCGCTCGGGTTAAAGCCACCCAGCAGGCAAAGGCAAGGTCAGAAGTTAAGGTTTCTAATCACATCGCGAATTTTGCCACTTCGTACACACTGCGCATTTCACGTCAATATATTAAGCTAGCTGATAATGCTACTCCGTATTTCAGCAATGCTGGCATTAGAAAAACCAAACCCCAACATATTTTCATACTTATTTCTAAAACTATTTCTCAAAATATTCCTCAAGTTTAATTATCTCAAAAGTAATTAATTTCGCACGATATAACAAAGCGGCGTCTCCTTTTTTTTTCCTGAACCCCTTTTTCCAGCGGTAAACTTGAAATAGTTTATGTAAATCCCAATATTTAAAGGCTTAACCTTTTCCCATTTACAAACAGTTTTGATTAAGTCTCTCATGAAAACAAAGGAAGTCTAAAATGCTAACACATGCCAAGCGTTAGTTGGAATTGTAGCCTTTTCTTTTTTTAATTAGACACCTTAAAAGGTGTCTTCGACTGATAAAAACGTTCAGAACGCTTTACTGCCAAAACAAATTCAATCCCTGAAACAACATTTGTTCCAGAGACCACCATCCATAGCATCACCGGAGTCGACAGGAGGCTTTCCATCAGCTCGAGCAAGCACGCAATCAGGGCTTAAATCCACGTCCGCTAAGGCACCGTGAAGTTAGAGGTTAAAGATGACCTCGAGAGAAAGGATCCTTACGTATTTCCACTCTTTTTGAACCACTTGAGGATGCGGCGTAGCGCTCTCGCATGCACAAAGATACCGAACGGAAGCACACACGGCTTCAAAGCTACTAAAGCAATTCTCTCTGAACTTGGAAGTTCTCTCCCCTCTAGCTAAAGACCGTAAGCCAACCAGCATTTAACACGTCGCGTGTAATAAAGATGGATGCTAGAGTAAAATTTTAAATTTGCGCATGTAGACGATGGACGGGACGTAAGAGATTATCGCAGCGGTTTAAGCGTAATTATAAAAAGGGTCAGTTCAGATCAGCTGAAACTTAAAATGATCTGGAGGTTCATAAACACGGACCTTTTCATACCCTAAAATAACGGTTCTCATAACCTTGCCCAATTTATGAGGTATTAGAGAAAAGCTGAGTACTTTTTCACAGTAAATAATACAATGAGTAACCAGAGAATCCTGGAATTCACAATTTTTTTTGCTTCACCTGAGCTCCATTAAACATACTTTACTTGCCGGAACAGCTGCTCTGGGAATTACAAACAATGAATCTTAATAAGATCCCATCAACACACATTCAGTCTACAAGGTTATACAAGTTAGCCGCTAACATGCTTTATGAGAACAGTAATTGATTTTAGTAGCATATGCCTTTGTTGTAGAAGTTCCCTGTTATTAAAGCTAATGGCATCTATAGGATCCATTCATCCACCACCTCATAAACTCTCTGCCACTATCAGGGTCCAACGGGTGTAAAATTACTCATTTAGATGCCAAGAAGCCACTGATTTTTCCATCAAGGCAGACGTACCAAAGCGCGTGATGGAATCCTTTTGTCCAACTCCCATCAATTGCTTTGAGTCCTAAAAATTGCATGACATTGTAATTACTGTCCAAGAAAACAGACATTAGCTGAAAACCAAAAGTCAACGTGACACTACGTGAACCAAAAGATCAGAATATAACAGGAGACGGAATTGGGAGATGAAGTCCTGAACTCAAATATTTCACTTTCACGTGCGTTTGCAATAACCTTTTTAATTAGAAAACCCATTAGTGGCCCACGTATCTGTTCAGAGTTGCAACAGAAGGGTCAAACGAATTGGATCACAATGAGACCACACAGCGGTTCGGTCCCGTTTTCAAGTTCGGTAATAGCACAACTCAGCCAATATTAAAAGATTATACCTGGCAGTTTTAATCTGATTTTACCGACCGCTTTAAGTACAGAACAAATTAGAAACATGTTTTGAAGACACCCAAAAGCTGCAGTTCTCCCCCTCGCTCCAAAAAGAAAGAAAATATATATTTTATGGGATTCCACTTCATCCTTTTGCAGAGCAAAGATTCAGTTGCCTTCTTCAATCTTCCTGCTCTCAAGATGTTCAACTGTTCGAGGAGATATCGGTTATAGGATAAGCGCAGCAATTTTTTAAAGCGATTTACTAAAATGTCAGGATTTCTTAAAAATAAAGGTCACCAAACTCTATTTTTTAATGACTGTCCGCTAGAAATCAGGTGCCACTCAACCTGTTTCTTGAATTGGTTCCTTCACTACAGTCCCTGCGTTAAACAGATGATTAAATTCCTGTCCGACTACATTAAGATGAACATTATCGTAACTCTCCATGTTAGAGCATTCCTTATCTCCATCAGCTGTATTATTTATAACTATGAATACTGGTAGCACTTGAAAGCTACCGCGTTGAATGACACTTCCAACTCTACAGGGAGCGAACAATCACTTAGTACTTTAATTATATGCATTAACAGAAGCTTGTGGTTCAAAAATGTGGCTCCGTTTTAACTCTAAATTTGCATTTTCCCCTCTTTCTTGTAAATGCTGTTCTAATTAAAATGTAATGATAGGATCTGCATCCACTGATACAGACAATGGCCTACTGACCGCGGAGCACAGACGAAATTGTGCCTTTCTCCTGCCTTCCGAGCAGCCTGGGAACACGCACACCGTCAAGCACCACTCGTCACCCGGGAAGCGGGGAAACGCGGTGCCAACAGCAAGCGGAGAAACGGTCATTTTAAAGTCACTTAACGTCCATATCTTCCAATTAAGTGACCTGAGACTTCTTATCAGGTTACCAGAACATAGTAAGATACTACTTGATAGCTGCTCTGAACACCATCTGGTTGCAGACTCCGACTTGTGACAAACGAGAAGGTTTTAGATGTACTTCACCACCCAGTGGGGTAATAATCTAATCTAAAATTTAATGTGATGAATATTATAAGTGCATATATGCGATGGAATACACGCTGTGTGCAAAACCAGCAGAGCTGACATGAACATGAATGCCATGCAGACCATTCAGTGATGATGAGCCAGACCAGCTCCCTACGAAAGGGAAGCAAACTCTCCGGTATTTCACCTGTGGGAAGTGGGAGCTTCTTACTCTGCTGATTGCGTGCACACCCGCTCTTCAAGGTATCTTTCCCTGACACTTACTTAAAATACATAGAAGCTTGAGAAGTGGGCCCATGCCAACCTTGTGAAGTTCAAGGCCAAGTGAAAGGTCCTGCACGTGCGTCGGGGCCATCCCAAGCACCAATCCAGGCTGGGCGGGGAATGGATGGAGAGCAGCCCTGAGGAGAAGGACCTGGGGGTGTTGGTGGATGAGAAGCTCACCAGGAGCCGGCAACATGTGCTGGCAGCCCAGCGAGCCCCCGGCATCCCGGGCTGCATCCCCAGCAGCGTGGCCAGCAGGGCGAGGGGGGGATTGTGCCCCTCTGCTGCGCTCTGCTCTGCTCTGGGGAGACCCCCCTGCAGTGCTGCCTCCAGCTCGGGGGCCTCAGCACAGCAGAGACATGGACCTGGTGGAGCGGGGCCAGAGGAGGCCCCGGAGCTGCTGCGAGGGCTGGAGCCCCTCTGCTGGGAGGACAGGCTGGGAGAGTTGGGGGGGTTCAGCCTGGAGAAGAGAAGGCTCCGCGGAGACCTCCGAGCCCCTTCCAGTGCCTAAAGGGGCTCCAGGAGAGCTGGGGAAGGACTCTGGATCAGGGAGGGGAGCGGTGGGACGAGGGGGAACGGTTTGACACTCAAAGAGGGGAGATTTAGATGAGATATGAGGAAGAAATTTTTCACTCTGAGGTTGGTGAGCCCCTGGCGCAGGTTGCCCAGAGAAGCTGTGGCTGCCCCATCCCTGGAGGTGTTCAAGGCCAGGTTGGACGGGGCTTGGAGCAACCTGGGCTGGTGGGAGGTGTCCCTGCCCATGGCAGGGGGGTTGGAACGAGATGATCTTTAAGGTCCCTTCCAACCTAAGCCATTCTGTGAGTCGAGGAATTAAAATAGAATTGAAACATTTTTCTAATATAACCTGGGGAATCCCCAAAGTTGCCTTGGGTTTATATAAAGACAGTATGTTGATACTACTTGTGCCAAATACACCCCTGTTTCTGAGGTCCACCACGTGTCACCTGTCCTCAAAGTGCAACACCTTCTGTCCATGCAAATGTTCTTTGGAGGAGTGACTTTCCACTGCAATTAGTAAATCCTGACGCAGAATCAGTGATGTCTGATGCAAACACAGTACAACATGGCAATATTTTTAATTAGGCTCTTCTGAAGTGCGTATGTTACTTTATATAGTGTCATGAATCTCTGTAAAATGGATTCAAAGCTTAACGTAAAGGAGCGATAAATCAAGTCACTTCTGCTTAATGGCTGCACTCCTGACAAAATCCCCTACAGACGGGACGATGGGGCAAAAAGTTTCTAAAGCGGATGCTCCAAATTTCCAGCTTTCCTGAGAGCACTCTGCAACCAAGGCAGGAAAGACCATTTTCCAGTTAATTGTTATAAATTTCCCAGCTATTGACAGCTACATAATAAAATCCTTTCAGTTCAAGCTGTCAAATTTCAGCATACACTATATAAATATGATTATGGACGCTACTAAGCCAAGAAAACAGTGACATAAACCCCATATGACATTTCTGCCATAAGAGGGTCAGTTCTGTGACCAGCAAATTTCTTCAACATGAGCATATATTAGCGTATAGAGAAAGAGCCCATCAGAGGCAGTAGCTCGGTAATGTATGGTAGGTGAAACAGAAAAGTTTGTTTCATATTAATTTTGCATATTCCTTTCACTAGTCCTTGAATTCCTAAAGGAAGAGGCTCAAAATACTGAAGGAGTTTATCAGTAGCACATCACTGGAGAGCTCCGAATGTCTTATTGAACTCTTACAACAGCACACATGAACAAAAACCTACAGGTTTGGTTGTTGCTCAATAGAATAACCTACATGCTTACTTTAGGGTGTTCTATAATGCTCATATGTAGACTTGGAATGTCAAATAAGGAAAGTGGCTTTGTCAAATAAGAACAGTGGATTCACCTGCTGATGTCCAGAGCGAGGAGCGTAACGGACGGTGTGATGCAGAAAGGGTGCGCATCCTCCCTCCCCCGACAGCCTCAAACCCCCCCAAACCCGTATGCCAAAGGGAACTTTTCCAGAACTCTCTAACATGAGTGAATCCTCACAACCTTCAGTTTCAGTAAAAACATTTTATCAGATTCAAACCAGGAACTAATCGCTCTTGGGGTGCAAAGCAACAATTACAATGGAGACACACGAATTGACAGGAGCATTTAGTCCACAGATGGGAAGCTGTCTTCAGCGAGTTCCTTACCAAGACTACACACCTCAGTGTCACAAATACCCCAATTCTCTACATCATATAGGAAAATGCTGCTGCCAGACAAGGAGGGAACATGACTGCCTCCCAGCCCATAGAATTATAACAGAATGGTTTAGGTTGGAAGACACCTTAAAGATCATCTTGTTCCAATCCCCCTGCCATGGGCAGGGACACCTCCCACCAGCCCAGCTTGCTCCAAGCCCCGTCCAACCTGGCCTTGAACACCTCCAGGGATGGGGACTCAACAACCTCTCTGGGCAACCTGTTCCAGTGCCTCACCACCCTCAAAGTGAAAAACTTCTTCCTAATGTTCAATCTAAACCTGCCCTCTTCCAGTTTGAAGCCATTCCCCCTTGTCCTGTCACTACATGCCCTGGTAAAAAGTCCTTCCCCAGCTCTCCTGTAGGCCCCCTTTAGGTACTGAAAGGCCGCAATAAGATCTCCCCGGAGCCTTCTCTTCTCCAGGCTGAACCCCCCCAACTCTCCCAGCCTGTCCTCCCAGCAGAGGGGCTCCAGCCCTCGCAGCAGCTCCGGGGCCTCCTCTGGCCCCGCTCCACCAGGTCCATGTCTCTGCTGTGCTGAGGCCCCCGAGCTGGAGGCAGCACTGCAGGGGGGTCTCCCCAGAGCAGAGCAGAGCGCAGCAGAGGGGCACAATCCCCCCCTCGCCCTGCTGGCCACGCTGCTGGGGATGCAGCCCGGGATGCCGGGGGCTCGCTGGGCTGCCAGTGCACGGTGATGGCTCATGTTGGGCTTCTCGTCCACCAGCACCCACAGGTCCTTCTCCTCAGGGCTGCTCTCCATCCATTCTCCTCCCAGCCTGGATTTGTGCTTGAGATGGCCCTGACCCAGATGTAGGACCTTTCACTTGGCCGTGTCGAACTTCATGAAGTTGGCATGACCTCTCCAGCCTGTCCAGGTCCCTCTGGATGGCATCCCTCCCCTCCAGCACGTCAACCGCACCACACAGCTTGGTGTCGTTGGCAAACTTGCTGAGGGTGCACTCCATCCCACTGTCCATGTCCCTGACATCCCTCCCACGGTGTCTTTTTACCCCAGACTGTTGGGATCTGCAGGTTGCCTCCTGTCTAACACTCTGTTGGACAGTTGCTCTCTCCAAGTTTGCACAGAACTTAGCGCAAGGAGATCGTAGTCTGCGACAGCGCCCGGCACTACAACTCAATAATCAGAAGAGACATTTAACATTTGGAAGAGGCCTTGGGCATCAGCAGCATGACCTTGGAGTGTGGTTTTGACTCCTGAACACAGTATCTATCCAAACACCAAGACAAATCTCTCCAGATTGTGCTCACTGCACCGAGCAGCCCCATCTGCTTCGTCTTGCAGGTGCTCCAAGTGAGTCCCCATTTATTACGCAGTTTTGGAGAAACCCATGAGAATACCTCAATCAATTTGCTGTGAAGTTTCACCTTCACTTTTACCAAGCTCAGAACTCTGGTCTTTATGCTTCTGGAAGGGTCAGCTTTCCCCTAGGGCGAAGGAGAGGGAATATAGCATTTTTCATTGTCTTAAGCACACAAGTTTTGCAACACAGAACCCTGTAAAGCATGTCTTCTACCCTAAAAAAACATTGAGACCAGCAACTCTATAATGTTTTTAATAATCTAATCCTCCTTCATCAGACCTCTCCTTTCCGTAAGAAGCATCGATACAGCCATGTGCCCTCTCCCAACCGCACTCGGCCTTGCAAAAGTTTCTCTCAGTTATGTTCGCAGCAAAACCATTATGCTTTTTTTTTAATTAAAAAGAAAAAACCACAAACCACCACACACAAACCCAACGACTAAATCCTCAAAAATTTAATTTGGACATCATAGTTCATCCACTCTGATGACACGCATTCAGTTGATGCTCGTGATTTGCTCTAAGATACATATTTTACTGAATGATGCTCTGTTTGCCCAAATGCCTGGCAAATTCGCGCTCTCTATATCCAAGACGCATCCCTTTATTCCTGCGCTCCTTTCCATTTGGCTGTGCGCTCCCAGCCACATGCTCGTTATTGATTTCAGCAGCAAGGGGCCTCAGAGAAAGAGCCCCAGAAAACAACTTCTGAACGCCGGCTTGAAAAAACCAGCGCTTGAATAGAGCGAGCGACTGTGTGATGAGCCTCCGCAACCCACAGTTGTCTGGGGACTGGTAAGTGCAGAAATGATCCTTCGGTTCAGGCAGAAAAAAGGGTCTCAGCTGTACCTTCGTATTTAGCAGAAGCTTTTTTCTGAATGGGAGACTATTTTAAAGGCAGTGATTGTTATTACCTTAACTTTTACGGCTGGATTGCTGGGGGAAAATGTGCGTGCAGACAAAATACTAATTCAGAAAGACAAAGGAAGCAATCCAGGACCATAATAAATGCAGTTTTCCCACACAGCCTTGCAATTTATCACGTCCATCCTAATGGAGGGCAATACCTGCTGTTTCTACGCAGTACACCGGGACGCAGCAAAGGTCGCTGCTAGTGAAGCCCCCACCCTTCGCGTTTTCTGGGTTCAATTGTGCCGCCCTATCCCCGTTGTGCGCGGATCCCCGAACGGTGCAGAAGGGAAGGCACCAGTTTTACCTGCACGATTCTATCGATTCAGCTATTCTGCTGCTGCACACTGTCACACCGAGGGCCGCAGCTTTTAACTTCTACTTCTTTTCCTCTGTCGCACACATCCAGAGAGAATCACAGAATCACGGAATTTTCAGAGTTGGAAGGGACCTCTAGAGATCACCCAGCCCAACTCCCCTGCCAAAGCAGGACTGCCCAGAGCACAGCACTCAGGACTGCATCCAGGCGGGGCTTGAAAACCTCCGGAGAAGGGCACTCCCCCACCCCCCTGGGCAGCCTGTGCCACTGCTCTGCCACCCCAACCCCAAAGAAGTTCTTCCGTGTGTTGGAACGGAACTTCCTATGTTCCAACTTATGCCCATTGCCCCTCGTCCTGTCACTGGGAACCATCGAGAAGAGTCTGGCTCCATCCTCCTTCAACCCACCCTTTAGATATTTGTAAGCAGTAATAAGGTCTCCCCTCAGCCTTCTCTTCTCCAGGCTAAAAAGTCCCAGCGCTCTCAGCCTTTCCTCATAAGGGAGATGCTCCAATCCCTCCATCATCTTGGTTGCCCTTTGCTGGACTCTCTCCAGCAGTTCCCTGTCCTTCTTGAACTGGGGAGCCCAGAACTGGACACAGTATTCCAGTTGTGGCCTCACCAGTGCCGAGTAGAGGGGGAGAATGACCTCCCTCGACCTACTGGCCACACTCTTCCCTATGCAGCCCAGGATTCCATTGGCCTTTTTGGCGACAAGGGCACATTGCGGGCTCATTGACAATTTATTATCTACCAGGACTCCCAAATCCTTCTCCTCAGAGCTACTTCCCAGCAGGTCCACCCCTAACCTATACTGGTGCCCAGAAGCCCGACCCGCTTTATGGGAAACGTCCCCGGAGCCGCAGCAAACGCACCCCGCGAGCGAATGGAAGTTATTTCCCCCCAGACGCCAGAGAGGAAGAGAAGCTTCGTGCACACAATTCGACCATCTGCAGAAGCGGGCACACGCTGAGGCTTTATCTAGATATTTTATCCGCAGAAATATGAGCGCAATTATCTGTGAAAATAGTTTCTAAAAATAGCCCGTTCCTTACTACCACGGTTCTCATTAACATAAAAATTACCACGGCGTTGGCCATAGTTCATGGAACTATAATTGTTTCCAAAGCGAAGAGCTTTTCAGCTCTAACATTTACTAAGGCTCCAAGAGAAGCTCCAGTAACTGAAAGACTGATCGTTAAATACCGCCTAATCTGTTTCTGTAAACGTGCCCACGAAAAAAAGAAAAAAGCCCAATTTTCAGAGGTAACGCTGGCTACCTGCCAATAATAGTGCTTCAATGAGATCTTTAGTAGGAACTGAAAGGAAAATCATTTACCCCGCTAAACATTTCAGAGCTATATTTAAAAACACAGATAACTGTCTTCCCAAAAGAGTAAAAATCAATGTAGATCAACAGCTTAACTGTCTTTTATTACAGTCATTAAAAGCTGCTGATAGAGGTGCAATATATTAGTTTCATTATGAATTTCATCTCCTTGATAAAAATGAGAGCCCTCGGGAAAACTACCTCCTTATTTACAGCTAAAGGCGATACAACAGTATTTCAAGTTTTACAACAACACGAAATACATCGCAAAGGGGACGGACACTCATCTCACCCACTGCATTACTTGACCACTATTTTTCTCTCCTGTGTTCACCACACCCAAGGAGGCTGCAGCCCTCTGCGTAACTTATACTTGGATCACAGATGCATCAGGCATTTCACTAAAATTAAGTTTATTTCTGGGAAATGCTTATTTTGCAATTCCTTCAGAAAAAAAAAAAACAGCCCGACACATGACTGTAAGAAAAGGAATTTTCACCAGGCTAAAATCATTCAATGATTGCATTTTATTTAAAGAACCCAAGAACGGCTCTGCTGAATTGAACCAAAAATCTCTTCAGTCTGATACTTGTCTCCAGTACAGACCATTAAATGGTCCTGCCTAAGATTTTACCCTCATCATTGTATTTATACGAGACTTTAGATGGACAGAGTGAGGCCACAGGACCTCCTCATGGATCTCCTCAAGGAAAAAGTGCTTCTCAGCACCTGAAGGCCTATCTGATGTTTCTGGGCAGCATCCGCCAGCTCCCACGTGCCTTCAGAGCTGGAGGGTTCTGCCAGCACCTTGCTGTGACACTTCCCACACTTCAAATTTCTAATCTTCTGGCTCTCCTCCCCGTTTCCTTTCCTTTTTTTCTGCTCCTCAGATTTATTTCATCTGTGAAGGGTCTTTACATTTGTTTGAGGTGGGCTTACAGCCATCCCTCCCAGAGGAGCAAGAGGAACAGCAACAGTAAATCAGGCTTAGGCAAAGACCATAAAAATAAAATAAAATAAAATAAAATAAGATAAAATAAAATAAAATAAAATAAAAGCAAACATATTAATACCTTTTCCATTAATAAATGTTAGTAGCGTCGTGATATTTATGCTAGAGCAGATACAGTTTGTTGCTTATACTATTGCCACTCAGTGGCTCTGCAGAAACATAATGAGGAATTAGCAACAGCGTCCTGGGAATTCTTTAGCCTCCTAAAGTTTTTGCTTAAATCCAAAGTTCTGCTTGGTAGCCCTGTTGGCAAGTGTGATTCATGAATCCTCCCAACCATTTACCCCCAGAGTCACCTCATCTCTCTCGTGCTGCAACAGCAAAGCCGAGTGTTTATCGCGTTCCACAGAATGAGGTGTCTGCTCTGGTAACAATTCCATTATTCCCGCTGAGTCCTTGATTTATTCTAGCTATTATTCTAATTATTTTCTCCGACCACCTGCTACGTGAGGCACTGCGGATCGGTCTTATCTGTTATGCTTGCATTTGCCAACAGTAAGTAGGAGTGTGTGTATGCGTACGCTACCTGACACTCCTGGCACAACCACATGGGTGGTGGGAGGAAGCAGAGCGTACGCCCTCCCTGCAGCGTTTGCCCATATGTGGAATGGGGTGGAAAGACCTCAAGTAGAAAGGAAATCCTCTGAGGCTATAAAAAGAATCAATAATAAGGGAAGAAAAGAGGCGTCATGGGGGAAGGAGAGGGGAAGCGCAACGTAACTGGGACACGGGACTAGTACATCCACGCTGCTTAAAAAAAGGAACTGTAATCATCTTTATGGTGAAAGCGGGCAAAAAGCCAGTCACATCCCACGTACTGTGAAAAAGAATATATACTTACAACGAAAGAGCTATCTGATATACTCATTCCTACCAATAAATTAAAGTTTTGAACAACTATTAATAAACTCTCCAGGAAAACTATACACACACACAACTTTGAAACCCTAGATACGCTTGCAAAAGATGGGCATCCTACCCGCTGGATGGAAGCAGCAGGAAACACTTTGAAATCAATAGGTCATAAGGGACAGAAGCAACGTTACTCCTGAAACCATAATTACCTGTTCAATTTGAAGAAGCACCCAGTATTTTTAGTACGCAGTCAGCACAATCAGCAAGTTATTATCTTCCCAGGAGAAGCCCCTGTATTTAATATATCAACTGGTAATGAAGGCAATGTGCTCAGACCTCCTGCTAAAGTCATTTGGGTTCCTTTTTGTCCTACCTTTCCCTGGTCTGAAACGCAGGGTGGCGAGAAAGGAGGTTAGTATCACCACAAATAACTTCTTTTTTCCAAACTTATTTAGAACTAGTACAAAATCAAAAATCTATAAGGATCCTTGAGAATCCGCAGGTGTCTTTGTCCCGAAAAGTCAGAGGTATCTTACAGGAAGATTATATATTTTTGTGAACCAGAAGAATACTGCATAAAAGAGCACTACTGCTGCTCGCAAACAGCTTAATGCTGTTGCAAGAACACAACAGATGCTTCTCCACTTGGTTCCTCTCTTTCACATTATTTTTGTGTAGTAGAAGTGTCTAAATATTTGCCAGCACGGACTAACATTTATACAGCACAACATATAAATAAGTTGGTTTAATAATTCAAAAACCATGATAGAAAATTTTAAGGTAGGAAATAGAGAATGTGCTATTTAGCTGAGGCACCGGGAAAGAAGGAATTACTGTCTGCTGAGTACTTCTATTATGTTCACCAGTGCAGGGCTCGGGGGGAAAAAAAACCCAGAAGGTTGTTTTTACCCTCTGTTCTCTCCTATTTAAGACAAAGGATCTTTTAAAAATAAATTATAAAGCGTTAAAGATGGGATGAGAAAGGCAGAGGAGAAGGTAAAAGGCAGAGGATAGCGGTCTCTTGTTTACCATTCCATCTTGAAACATGTCACAGTGATCCACGACCTCTCCGCTCTCGTTCCCTGCAGCTCCATTTTCTGAAGCGCACAGCGATCGCTTAGCCGGGCATCAACTCTGCAGCGCCTCCATCCCACAGGTCCTTCCTCATGCGCTGTGGGGACCCTCTGCACCTCTCTAACACAGGCATTTTTGATTCCTCCTTCTCTCCTTTCCCATACTTCTCTTTAAAACAACACAGGTATAATTCTTCTCCACGTTGATGCGATCTATCACCTCTTCCCCACCAGCCCACCTCTCCCACTCCCATTTCTCTTCCTCACTCTGCAGCATTCACATTACTTCTTGAGGGCTTCGTCCTCCACACTGATTACTCATCCTCCAACTCCTCATCTGTATGTTCACCAGCATCAAATCTTAAATTTGATCTGCGAGTCCCGCTTCAAATTTCTGAAGTCATTAAGAGGGCTGTCACTTGAGCTGGGCTTCACCCCACCACCCTCTCTCTATTCCTGAAGTCCCCCTCTTAAACTATCACCTGGTTTTCCTCTTCCCTTGCTTAGCATTTCTCTTTCCTGGCCCTCCAGCCAGCCTTTTGGCCAGTTCCAAGCCTCTCATCCCAAAATTCTGATCTTATCTTACCTCTTCCTTCTCTAAACCAAAAAAATTCGTAATTCTCTTTGGGCCTTATTCTCGTCTACTCTCACTTTTCTCATCCTTCCCCATCATAACGTGCAAATTCCTCCCTGCCGTGTTCCAGAGCCGGCCCACCGTCAACATTGGGTTTCCCAGCTCCTAAAGCCAAGAGACTTCTCTGGCAGAAATAGTCTACCAGGTTGACCTTCTCTGTTCTGTTTTCTCCTTCTCTTGCTCTTCTATGCTCAACTATTTTCCCGGCTTTCTTTTAATCCCCCCACCCCAATTTCAGCCTTTCATTATATATTTCTCTCCTCTTTCTGAAAACTTTGCCTTCTGCCTCTTCTATTTCTGCAAAAATTATCATTAATAAATGGACAAAATACAGCATGGCATTACCCTTCCCGTACCAGGCAAGGGGCCTGCTGCCCTGCAGAAACTGGAGGCAGTTCAGCATCGCTTGACGTGATACCTTTTAAAGAGACTCCTAAAATCTCCTGGAATGAAACAGGAGCAACTCCAGACCCAACAGCGGAAAAGCCTGTGCCATTTATCATGGATAAGCAGCAAAGAATAATAATCACGAAGTACTTTCTGTAGAAGCTTGTGATTCTGCCTTAAATAATTCCTCCCTCTTCAGTTTTACATCTTGCAAACACCTTAGATGATTGTCTCTTCTTTGCTGGGTATAACCCAGGGTCAGATCTTTAAAATCTTTTAGTCAGAGAATCATAGAATGGTTTAGGTTGGAAAGGACCTTGAAGATCATCAAGTTCCAACCCCCCTGCCATAGGCAGGGACACCTCCCACCAGACCACGTTGCCCAAGGCCACGTCCAGCCTGGCCTTGAACACCTCCAGGGATGGGGCCTCAACAACCTCTCTGGGCAACCTGTGCCAGTGCCTCACCACCCTCACAGTGAAAAACTTCTGCCTAATGTTCAATCTAAACCTGCCCTCTTCCAGTTGGAAGCCATTCCCCCTCGTCCTATCACTCCATGCCCCAGTAAAAAGTCCTTCCCCAGCTCTCCTGTAGGCCCCCTTTAGGGACTGGAAGGCCGCAAGAAGATCTCCCCGGAGCCTTCTCTTCTCCAGGCTGAACAGCCCCAACTCCTTCAGCCTCTCCTCAGAGGAGAGGTGCTCCAGCCCTCGGATCATCCTCGTGGCTCTCCTCTGGCCCCGCTCCAGCAGGTCCATGTCCTTCTTATGTTGGGGACTCCAGAGCTGGACGCAGTACTCCAGGTGGGGTCTCACGAGAGTGGAGCAGAGGGGCAGAATCACCCCCTCGCCCTGCTGGCCACACTTCTTCTGATGCAGCCCAGGATGCGGTTGGCCTTCTGGGCTGCGATCGCACATTGCCGGCTCATGTTGAGCTTCTCGTCAATCAATAGGCGGTATTGCTATTCTTCCACCACAAATTCTCTCCAGCCTAATACTACTTCAGTAATGACAGGCCCGTGACGAACCCAGAACTAGAGCTGCAACTTCATGAGACATCGAGGAAGCGACTCGGGTTTTGCCGTACTCCGCATCACACATAATTCTATGAAAACCCAGCTAATGGGATGTCCATCCTCCTTCTCCAACAGAGCCTGGGGCAGGAATTTGGAGTTAACTTTCAGCTCTGTCACTGACTTCCCCTCTAGTTTTGTGCGTACCACTTTGCGCCAGCCTTTGTCACACACACACGATACTTGATGAGTACTGCAACATTACGTTTACGAGGAGCTGAAGGGATTCTGCACAAAACCCCTTACAAAAATTACCTACCACAGTTTTCAGAATTTCCTTCGTGTACTGTGCAGCTGCGTTTTCCGTCGCTGCTTTCGAGCCGTGCCTGTTTGCAGCGTACCAAGATAAACCATTGCTTTCTGCCTCTACTTCTAATCAATATATTCCATCGCATTGATAGCTTTTTAGTGCCAGAAAGCACCTAGTCTGACCCTGCACAGAAATATACCTGTGATTCCTCTATTATGACTCCAATTTCTGCACTACTTTAAAAAGAGGACCAATTTTGACTCAAAAAAAAATTAAATAATGAAAAAAAAAAATCTACCATGCTACCAGATAGTGGTTAACTGCCTACGCTGTTTATCATTTGCTCTCTTCTCATTTCAATTTCTCTGGAAATAATTTTATATTTTCTTCCACATCATTGATAAAGCTATTGAATAGCACTGAGCCAAGAACAGAGACGCTATATAATACACCTATACACTCTACTTTGCAATTAATTACCTTTGAGATAGTATGCTTTTAACTTTGAATCATGCACTATTCTAAACCCGAGGAAAGAAAGCCACCTTGGAAAAAAGTAAGAGCCCTAGTTAATATTGGAAGAGCTATATTCCACAGAGACCCGAGTGACTCAGTCTTTCATGAGGCAAGGATATAATTTTCTGGATGAAGTAGTTCGACAAATCTTTCTCACCCTCCACCTTCAAAAATGAATTTTAAATTATTTGTCCTTAAGAAACAACTCTGGCCGGGATCATAACTAATAGCCGAGCTGAGAAAGAGAAGCGGCGTTAGATGAAAAAGCTGGAACACGCTAGAAACTCCCAGTTATTTTAAGCCATACTCACAACAAACTGGTCCATGTCCCTTTCAAGGCCCATGTTCGGTAGATCAGGCATCATGTGCGCCACCACTTTAAACCCGGCGTCCTTGGCTAAGTGAAAGGACTCGCACACAGCCTTCACGGTGTGACCTCTGGGAAGAGAGAGGAGAGATTCAGGATCACACAGAATATTTTGCTACGTTTAATTGAGTTTATTCTCTAGGAAGTGAGAAGGGTTGAGTTTTATTATCAGTTTATCACCACTCAAGTCTTGGAGCATGGCTGCTAATAAAGTAAACTACACTAGGGGCTACAAGCAGTCCAGTCTGCTGCTTCTATAGCAGCTGAACCCCAGCAAGGCCACAGCTATTCAAATCACAGCCTGAGAAACTTCGGAAAGCTGCTGAAATTCAATTTGTAAAGCAATGACACAAGCTGATGCCCCAGCACAAGCTAGGACACACTGTGCTGAAGACCGCGTACAATCAAATCGAAGCATAACTAGAAACGAAAGCAACAAAAGAGCAAAAGGAGGAGGATGTGGGCTACATAAAACCAGCTAGCTAGAAAGTCATCCTGCAACATGCTTGCCGAACTCTCAAGTACTCCCTTTAGAGAAACACAAACTCTTCTCAGCTTCTGAGAGGCGCCAAACCTCCGAAACGTAGGCTGGATTGGGAGTCTTGAAGGATTTCATGTTCTTCTCCACCGACATCAAACCAAAGTAACAGAGGCTTGGTCTGCAAGAGCTCGGTGAGAGTGGGAGCACGAATGATTGCAGGAACAAAGGTTGACTCTCCCCTAACTCATTGGCCTCAAGCAAACTCCTCTCTGCTTCCACCTCCACCGTTCGGGACCTGCCTTCTGCCTCCACAACAGCAATCGTTATCGCTACAAACAGCTACTAGGAGGTCCCCATCACACGTGACCAGTCTTCCCACAAAGTCCTTGTCTTGCTCTTCCCCATCTGGGAGGGCTCTTCCACTACTGGTTGACATTTCTGGACACCTCCATCCACTCAACATCTGCCACCTCCTTTCCCTGTTTTCTTCCCACCGCGCTTTCACACCAGTTCACCCCGTCTTTTGGAATTCCTTGACAATGGATTAGCTCAGCAGGTGACTCTTCTCCTTGATAGTCCTTTGGATGAAAAATTAACACCATCTGGGCATCCTTACAAATGCCTTCTGCCGAGACCTAATGTTAACCAAACCAAACAGCTACTTCCCTTGTTTTCAGGACCTCTTCCTTCCTCTCTACTGGAAGATTCTGCCTCTGTTAAATCCCTACACGTAGTTTTATGACTACAGTTTTATTTATGATTTTTTTCAGAAGCATTACGGTGTTTTTCTGAGACTGTTCAAGGACAGTATTACTCAAGACCTTGAGTAGCCTGAGGGGAGTAAATGGAGACTTGCTTCATAAATAAAAATTATTTTCTTATTAGAAGTGGAATTTGAGCTGCATCAATAACTTGATTATTTGATGCCTAGATCTGTTCTTGAATATTTTTCTGCCTCACAGCCACCAAAAGCACTCAAAAACCTCACTAATGACTTATGGAACATAATAGAAAGTAATTTCCAAACAGTTAGCCTAATTGGTTGTAATCTGACATTTTGCTACAAGCAAAATATTAAAAGTTTGAAAGCCAAAACACATCCCCCACAAAGTAGGAGAGGAACAGAAGCAAAATGAGGTCATTTCAAAAGAAAGAGAAACTTGAATTACCCTTCTCTCAAAGTGTATTCCAATTCATTGTTCTAAGAAGTTGGAGGGAGACATTTGAGCGAACAGCCTGCGTTTTCCCCGCTCTCAGACAGCCGGCAGCAAAGCCTTTTAGGAATTCGGCAAGCCGCTTTGAAAAGTGCCAAAAAACTTTACAAATACGATTCTATACAGAATTACTTCTTAGTGAAATCAAGTCAGTAATCTACTACTTCATTCTTCTGATTCATCAGCAGGAAAGCAAAGGTTCATTAGCAAACACACAAGCCAAAAGTGACACACGGCTTTGAATGATTTATGGTGCCAGTTTGGATGTGACAGACAACACTGGAGGAAAACTGAAGACGAGCGAAGCCATAGCTCTGTGGGGTTTTACAGTTCCACCTCAGGATGGGACATCTTTAAAAGATTTGAGGTGAACGAAAGATTTAAAAAGCTGAAAGGAAATTAATTGTTAAATTTACAATCTGTGTCAGAATTAACAGTTAATGAATACATGCAGTCTAAGAGTGAGATGTAGCTATACTCCTTAGAATGGATCTTTTCCTTTGGAAAGCTCTGACATCTAGAGGAGGAAAGTACCACCTCTAAATATTAGCTCTTAACTCCTGGACTACTCAAGAAATGGCTTTTCCCGTCTCTGAGCCTGACCATTTCATAGCAGCAACATCCTGTACTTTCATGCACCACCAATACTACAGCTAAAGCCGCAGGAGGAAACTCATTTGGGATTCTTTAAGCCTCTAAAAGAAAATGTCCAACATTTTCAGTTTTGCACTACTGCCTTTAAGGTAGGTATTAACAAAAATGTGCTTTGCTTATTGAACCATAATCTCTCTGTCATTATGTATGATTATGGTTATTAAACATCTTTGGTAGGTGACTGGAATATGCAATAAGAGCGAAGGCAAGTTGTATGAATGTCGGAAGTGAAAAAACAAGAAAAAAAAAATCACTTCTTTCAAAATCCGAGCAGAATTATGAGACTTCCAATAAAATAAAAAAAGAGATTGGCTTACTTGCCTGTAAGGGGCGAGATGAACAATGTATTGCACGCTCTCCTACGTAGGACAACTGTTCTTTTAGCCATAGGTCCAATGTGACAAGGAATAAATCACCGGCCTCTTGCGAATATATTTTGCAGTCCCTAGAGGTACTGTATGCCTGGAATGAGTGTGGTTAATCTATCAACAGGCGTTGTTTCTGGCTGTGCCTCACCCTCTGTACCTGCCAATGTCATCTCTCCTCTCTAATACTCAGCAGAAAAAGGTGTCTGGTGTGGAGAACGTGCTGTTTGCTGGTGAAGTACCTCCAACGGACTATATTGCATTGGGTCTACTCAAGGGAGGACAAGAAGTATGAGCTCTCTCTGGGCACATGTTCTACTTCACAAAACTGCATTTATTTAAGAAGCAATAAGGAAAAAAAAAAGATATGTACAACACAGGAAAATAATATGATTTTAAAATAAAACACCACAAATAACCCCATTTTCTCAAGCCATGGTCTACACAATATCACAAAGAACTCCACGAAGCCACTGCAGTTTATTAGTTTTTCTTAACAGACATATGGCCACAGAGGCAAGGAAATGAGCTAAATGTCTCTACGTTCTATGTTAAATGGGTGTTCAAGCAAACAGGTCCAGACCTGCTACTCAGGAGTATTCCAGAAAGCACAGAGTGAGCAGCCACGCTCAGCTTCGCCCTGAAGCTGTCTTCTCACCTGTTGGTGTCCCTGGCCACGTCCTCGTACACGCTCTGCACTCCGATCTCCAGCCTGGTACAGCCGTAGGATAACATGTCACTTAAATGGCGCTTCAGGCAGTAGTCTGGTCTGGTCTCTATCGTTATCCCAATGCATTTTGTCAGGCTTCGTTCTGAGTACCTGCAAAAAAATCCATCCTCTGTTAAACTCGTGAAGTTGTCACAAGTGACTTCAGAAAAGTTTCCAACATCTTCCAGGCGAGAGTTTCTACGTCACCACCAGAATGAAAATCGTGGTTAAAAACCTCGAAAATCCCAGCAGCAAGGGAACCCGTAACCTTATGGCAATGCATGGATGGAACCATACACAAATACGCACACAATTACAAGTCTGGGGTTTGCTTTGTATAAAAGAGAACCGGACTGTGGCAGCCCTGCAGGGCTTTTTTAAAGAGTCCGTGTTAGGAAGATGCTCCCAGACCAGACTGAGCTTTCAGTACTCATCCGGAAACAAAGCTTGGGCAAAAGGGAAAGTCAGAGTAGGCAACGAGACCCGTGCTCGCTTTTGGGGACAAACCAAAGCCAGTCTGAGCACTTGCTCCCGCGCAGGCACTGACAGTAACACAGGACCTCACGTTAGGGAGAGTTTGGTATAGTCGGTACATTTTCATTTGATTCCCACAGTGTACAGATAAATTGCAGGCACCGGGACAAGATCCAGCTGCGTTCTCAACAAGAAAACGTACCAGACGGTCTATGAAAAATTCTACAAATCACATCCCTTTGTGAGCAAGTGGCACGCTCTCAACTTCATTGAAGTCTAATGCTGAAACAAAATTCATTGTTAACCTTTTTCGCCCTCCTCTCCCATTTATCACTGGATGTCTAACAGAGACTAATTATTCCAGCTAGCAGAAAAATCCTCTGCTGATGACAAATGGTAAGTTACTGACCTATGAGAGAGTAAAACAAAAGAAAAAAGGACTCCAAAGCAGTCTTGAACCAAAGTTCACAAAAGGAAACCGTCAATCAACATAATCTCCACCACCAGCAGCAAGGATAATACTCCTTTCCATACGGGAATCATTTCACTTGACCGTCTTTCCTGCAGAATATGGTGGTTGTATAACAGAGGACTGCAGCACAGGAGAAAAGATTTACAGCAGGAAGAAGGAAACTTCTTCTTTTGAAACCTTTTGAAACTTCAGAGATAATCTGGATAATTCCCAAACTGGGATGTGGGCAGGATTAACAGCCACTGCTTGAGAGGAATATCAGTCTCTTTAACGGTCCCAAATGATGAAGATCTCAGTATTAACATTAAATGTTGCTGAAAAGGGGACACCTTGAGTAAGAGAGAGATGTTATGCTGATACCTGAAAGAATATTGCACACCGGAATCATAAGGATGACTAACTTCAGCTCTTTATTAGGTGTTCTATAAAGATTCATCATCCGATTTCTGGCTCCGGATAGCTGGAAACTTCTGAATCAAAATAAAGCTCCAGAGCCTACCTTAGACCATGATGGAGGTCCAATTTAACCAAAAAAAAAACCCCAAACCCCACCATCCTCAACGCCTCCCCTCAAAAAAAAACAGCAAAACCCAAAAGTGGGCTCAGACTCACAAGCAAAAATATTAACTCCCTTCAAACTGTTAAAGCCTGAGATCTATAAAGACCGAGATATTTGGGGGATAGACTGTAATGGCTGTCAAAATAAGCATCTCGGGAAAAAAAAACCAAAACCAACCCAAAAACAACAAAACCCATGTAAAACATTTCAGAGTTCGTGGCTCACTAATCTGACAGATTAACAGAACAACTGTTTATCACATCAGGGAAACACATTGCCAACGTGATTCATTAACATCAGACTGAAAAAAGGCTCATTTTTAAAGACGTGATTTGCAAGAATTAAAGAGAGAAATTTTAACTGGGGGGAGGTGGGGTGGGGGAAATCACCAGATAACTCACCCGTCATGGCAGAGGGTATGCGTTCATATTAAGCACCTGTAATCAGGCTAGAAATACTGAGGGGAGCCAAAAATAATCGTATCGCCCCCTCCCCGGCAAATTTATGGCTAAGATATACAATGCATAGGATTTCAGTTTGGTGTAACGGTTGGTAAAATTGTCTTGCCCAACTCTACACCGTAAAGAGAAGTGTGTCTTAATGCTAACTAGAAAAGCAAAACAAAAATGAACCCAAAACAGATAAAGCAACAAAGATGGCATTTCCAAGAGAAGTCATGAGCCTCTTCAAACCACCACCCTCTGTAAGGGACATTTGCAACTGGTGCCACAAGTCCTCCAGCTCACCCCCGCGGTCCCAGACTTAGGGGGAGCAAACAGAGCGCAGTCTCATACTCTATTTTATTAACGTAAAATAAAAGCTTGAGTCGCTGGTCCATATTTAATAAAGACTACTGATTCCTTTCAACTAATTGGAAAAGAGAAAGAAGCGTGTGACAGACAACCTTCCACAGAAGGCGATTCTGGTAGCATATCTCCATCATTTCCTGAATAAAGAAAGAAAAATTTGACTCTTCTTCTTTCTTTCCTCAACTTTCGAAATTTAAACACTCATTTGGATATTCAACATTTTTCCTACCTTCGAAATAAGCAACTCTATTTCATTTGAAACCTAATACTAAAACTAAAAACAGGCACAAATTGTGAGAGTATAAGTTAAGCAGCCAAACACAGAGCACCAGCAGCGGACACCAGTTAAAAGCTTTCCCAGACTTATGTAGAATCATAGAATGGTTTAGGTTGGAAAGGACCTTGAAGATCATCGAGTTCCAACCCCCCTGCCATAGGCAGGGACACCTCCCACCACACCAGGCTGCCCAAGGCCACGTCCAGCCTGGCCTTGAACACCTCCAGGGATGGGGCCTCAACAACCTCTCTGGGCAACCTGTGCCAGTGCCTCACCACCCTCAAAGGGAAAAACTTCTTCCTAATGTTCAATCTAACCCTGCCCTCTTCCAGTTTGAAGCCATTCCCCCTCATCCTATCACTCCATGCCCCAGTAAAAAGTCCTTCCCCAGCTCTCCTGGAGCCCCTTTAGGGACTGGAAGGCCGCAATAAGATCTCCCTGGAGCCTTCTCTTCTCCAGACTGAACAGCCCCAACTCTTTCAGCCTCTCCTCAGAGGAGAGGTGCTCCAGCCCTCGGATCATCCTCGTGGCTCTCCTCTGGATACGCTCCAGCAGGTCTGTGTCCTTCTTATGTTGGGCACTCAACTGACTCAACTGACATAACCTGTTAGTTTACGAAAGGAGTTATCAAATAGTACCCATAAAAGCTGCACCGATTATTATGATGCAGCACAAAGCCGCATTACACAACTAAGTGAAATTTTTCATTTTTAAAAAGTCAATCTGTCGGTGTTTAACATTTACTTTCAACATTTTCGGATGCACGGCCAGCACCTCCTCCGCTGACCAGGCCAATGGCAACCTACAAGACAGAGTTTAGATACTTGCAAAAAACAGGAAATATTATATAAAAAAATTATCTCCTAAATACTGGATTTACATCAAGACAGACACTGATTATTTTTTTTGGCGAGAGCTCATATTTTAAAGCACAGTCAGAGTCTGAGACACATATTTACCAGTCAACAGAGAAAAAGAAAAGACAAACTGATATATGCTTAAAAGTAACACTTTTTTTGTTTGTTTTTCAGTAGAGAAAGCTTTTGGATTAGTTTGGTTTCTATTTTTTAAGAAGTATATCCGTGAAATCTGACCCTGATTCACAGGTCTCAAGTCAGATTTGATTTTTTTGTTATTAATCAGTGAATTATGTAACCATTTATAGTAGATTGGCTGTTTTAAGACCGACTTTGCTCATCTCCTACTTGCCGTGCCCAGGTTTCATCGTAACTGCCCGCTGGAAACACGGTTTCCCACATTTCTAGAATGTTGGGTAGGCACATTTTCACCCTGGCAAATCCGTGCTGAATCCTCCTGGCCACCTTCCCCACCATGGAAGCAGCTTCCGCAAAGACACACTCCATAATGTTCTTGGGGCCCAAGGCGAGGCCTATCAGCCTGTACTTTTCCTTCTCGCCCTCTTGAAGACAGACATGACATTTCCAATCACTGGGGAGCTCTCGGTTGTCACGATCTCTCCAAAGTGAGATGGAGCTGCCTCACCCATCCCCTTCCACGGACCTCCACGTGTCCAATTTGCCGGTGCTGCGCAAAGCAATCCTCTGCCATGGGTACCACCTCTCACCCCAAACCACCACCTGGCAAGACCAGATCTCGCAAATAAAGAGAGAGGCAAAGAAACAATGCATATCTCAGCCTTTTCCCCGTGTCCTTCATCATGGAGCTGCCTGCCTCATCCAACAGATCCACATTTTCTTTGGTCTTTCTTTGCTGACAACGTATCTATGGAAGTCCTTCTTGTTGTCCAACAATCCCTTTGAGTTTCAACTCCAATTAAGGTTTTCTAATGTCCCCTCTGCCTGCCTGTATCCCTCCTGGGCATCCTGTACTTCCTTTCACCTTCTGCACACGCTCCTTTTTTCATGTTTGAGCTCCACCAGCACTTCCCCGTTAAGCAAAGCTGGTGACCTGTCGTGCCTGCTTGGTTTCCTGCACGGTCTTTGCCATTTGAGGAGGTTGTGCTGGAAGATCAGCTAAGCTCACCTGGGCTTATTCACCCTTCAGGGCGTCCTCCCATGGGATCCTGCCTTTCGGTTCCCTGGAAAGGTTTAAGTCTGTTGTCCTGAATTCTTTATTCTGCTACTTGCATCCCTCGGGATCTTAAGCTCTAACATCTCGGAGTCATCGCAGCCAAGACCACATCCTTCCCTCAACCAGCTCTTTGTGAGCAGCAGATAGAGGAAAGCACTTCTAGGCACTGGATGAGCCAACTATTTCTAAATATCATCATAACCCACTCCAGAAATCTCCTAAATTAGTCGTGTTCTACCATGTTGTCCTTTTGCAGGTACCAGGGTATTCGACTAGATTCAAGCAGTTTTATATGTTTTTCATTAAGTGCATCTATTCCAACGCTTACATCATTTTCACAGCTTTTCTTAGCACTATCTCCAGTTTTTAAGCATTCTTCTTGTTGCCTTTGAGACCAAAAACAGCCACAGAACTTTGCAGACACACCAGTACTATATCCAGATGGAATATGATTTGCCTATTCCTATCCAATTTTCCACTATTTATACAGTCAAGGGTAATTTGGCTGCTGAATCATACAGAAAGCTCATGATAACACGACTTAACTCCTAAATATTTTCTAGATATTTCGCTGCTTCTCAGAATAGCATCCTGCACCATTCCTAGAAAAACAGCTTTACATTTTCCCATAATAAAGTACGCAGCTTGCTTGTATACAAGTTACTATGGAATATAGATTTATCCCTTATTTGCCCATCTCCAGTATTGATAGCTCCTGCCAACCCTTAGAAATTACTATTTTAACACAAGTATTAAACACAAGGCCCAGAGGCAAAAACAACAGAATCCTATTAGAAACCATTCAGGTCAACGACAATAATTTTCTGCTATGCCTGGTTTGAAAACCAGTGTAATGGGTGACATGTTGTTCTACTCTCTTTTTTAACGTCAAAATATCTCCCTGTACCCAGTCAATTCTCTCGCAGAAGTTTATGCATATTACACTTCATTTTGCCAAAAAACCCTGTAAGCTCACTAACGGCGTACAGTGACTTATCATGATAACGGAGATGATGGATTTGCCTTCACTTAATCTTTAAAAACAACAGACATCTAGCCACATATCCCGCAGGAACGGCACGCTAGCCAAGGCAGACCTGAAGAGGGAACAGATTCTATCCAAGCAGGCAGACAGCCTGAAAAGCAGATATCTAGAGCTCCAAAGAGAGTGACTCAGGATACTCAGCTACAAGAGGTTAAGATGACCTTGTTGATGACCAAGACAAGCAAAACTATTATTAACCGGAGACCAAAAGAAGCAAAATAGAGAAAGCCCTGAGGAATTAGATGAACCCAAGCTGAAAACTCCACCCATGATGGTCTTGTATATACAAGTTCACCCGATGTCCAGGGTCATTCTGCCGCTAATATTTATGGTGTGCATTTCACAGAATTATAGAATCATAGAATTGTTTTGGTTGGAAGAGATCTTTAAGATGATCAAGTCCAACCATTAACCCATCACTGCCAAGTTACCACTAGACCATGTCCCTCAGCACCACGTCTACACATCTTTTAAATACCTCCAGGGATGGCGACTCCACCACTGCCCTGGGCAGCCTGTGCCAGTGCTTGACAACCCTTTTGTTGAAGAAATTTTTCCTAATATCCAATCTAAACCTCCCCTGGCATAATTTGAGGCCATCTCCTCTTGTCCTATCACTTGTTACTTGGGATAAGAGACCGACCACCCCTCGCTACCCCCTCCTTTCAGGGAGCTGTAGAGAGTGAGAAGGTCTCCCCTCAGCCTCCTTTTCTCCAGGCTGAACACCCCCAGGTCCCTCAGCCGCTCCTCATCAGACGTGTGCTCCAGACCCCTCACAGCTCCGTTGCCCTTCTCTGGAAATGCTCCAGCACTTCAATGTCCTTCTTGTGGTGAGGGGCCCAAAACTGAACACAGCACTCGAGGTGGGGCCTCACCAGTGCTGAGTACAGGGGGATGACCACTGCCCCAGTCCTGCTGGCCACACTGTTCCTGACACAGGCCAGGATGCTGTTGGCCTTCTTGGCCACCTGGGCACACTGGTGGCTCATGTTCAGCTGGCTGTTGACCAAGACCCTGTTTCTTCTGGAACCTGAGTGTGGAGATGGATTTTATCTTACCAAGCAGCAACAAACATCTTGCGGTATTTCTCCTCCTTCCCTGGAACAGTCTTATTCATTATTTGCAATACAGCAGTGCTGAGGAACTCCACTTAATCAAAAGAATAATCAGAAATCAAGACAAGTGTATAACAGAAGCTGACAGTGGGGCAATTTTAATAACAGACTGACCGCAGAGGTAAATTATGAAAATAAAATAGATGCTAAGCCACACAAATGAAGGAAATGAGATACAGAGAAACCTTAAGGTTTGCACAGACACAGCTATTGTCAAGGCAGTTCTTTTCAGCTTGATTACAGAACTGTCTGACATAGGAAGAAGTTAAAGAGAGATTATTAATTTTAATCATTAGAGAATATTTGACTGAATTTTCAGGGAAAGCTGGTACATTAAGCAAACCTTCAAATCAGAGTCTGCCTCTAAAATAAGCTCGTTTTTTTCCAGATCAAAAAGGCACCTACCTCTCCACCAGACACAGCAGTTTGACACAGGGTCTCAGACATTTTCTCACTCCGAGAAAAAACAGACAGCACAGTTCTGGCATAAAACAACTCATTTAACAAAGCCTCTACTCGCTCTCGATTAAACTTTGGTCTACAGACAAAAGTCTCACCAGCTAAGAGACCTCAACGTCAAAGACTCGATTATTTACAATCCATACTCCAGCAGCTTCCAAACTCCCCGGTTGGGACCAGAGTGGCAGGATGCCAGACAACCCAGCAAGACTCACCTCGTCCCAACAAGCTCTAAGATAAACTATAAGAATAAAGCAGGTGGGTTAACACGGTGCACATACAGCACGTTAATCACAGGCCTTTAAACCATTTATCTGTTTTACGCGTTTCAGGGTAGGAGAGTACATAAAGAGGAGGCAAACGGAGAGGCAAAAGAGCAGAAAAAGGCAGAAAAAGCAGCAGAAACAGTTCAAAAGCAGCATCAAAGAGAACCAATCACCAAGAACAAGAAGTATTTAGGTGTACCCATCTATGTGGAAAGAAGGGAAGGATCTACAACAACTCATCCAACTCATCAGTCCCCAAAGACTGCAGGACATTCCAGCATTACTTCAAAAGCCAAAGAGAACCTTCTCGATGGTGAAGATGGAATAAGCTATGAAGATGCTCATGTTACTTGATCACCATTGTTGCCAAAGGATTCTCCAACAGCAGCAATTTCCACAAAATGCGGTGCTCCGTACTCACACACATCGCAATGAGCGGTCACAGCTTAGGTGCGAAGGGGAAGGCACTGCTGCTCATTTACCCTTAGCCTATCCCCCAAAAACCACAGCTGCAAACCTGCCTTAGAAGAAGAGGCACTGAGAGCCTTGGAGACAGACGGAAGCATTGGAGGGCTGGGTGGGAAAATGAAGAATTCTCATCAGCAACCAAAGGAGTCCTTGGTAGAAAGTTCCTGGCCTTAACTTTGTGAACAACAGTGGTTGTTTGAGATACTGGATGGTCACAAGTCTAATACCTCGAAAAAAAACCCATCCTTGTTGCTCTTGACTAGCTGGAGCACGGTCCTAGGTGTAACACAATTACAGGTGTTCAAGACAGACAATGATGTCTATACACATGGAATGGAGATAAAAAGTGACACCATTGGTTTCTGAAGGGGAAACTGCCGATATAATACACAAGTATCTTATGTACCACATCCCCACTGTTACTTAAATGACCTCCTCCTTCTTGATCTCTAATAGCTCTGCTTTATCACAGTGACAATCTCGGAAACATAGCTAGCAAAAAATTAATTCAATATCTACAATTTCCTGCTAGTAAACAAAACAGGGGGCATCTTACTCATCCGACATCTTTCGAAAGTCGCACGTTTGATGATTGCCCAGAGCAGATATTTCTGCAAGCTCAAATGCCAGTTATTTGGCTTTACAGTGCTCCCTTTTTATTACAACATTTCAGCATTTTCTTTATCACCACTACCAGGAGTACGACAGACTGCTTTGGGTTCTTAGCAGCATCACTTTCCCAAGGTTCAGTTTTCAAATACCGCAAAGCTTAGGGTTACTTAAAATGCAGTCATTTATTGACTAAAATATAAGTCGCCAATTTTGACAAAGTAACAGTATTTATACCTGCTAAAAGATAAGCGAGAACAAATCCTTTTTTTTTTTTGGTGAAATGCCACTAACAGATAAGTCATACGTAATTACGCTCCCTCCCTGCTGTGTCACTTGGTGTTAGAAACCCAGGATAGGATCTGCGTTCAAAATAGTACCCATTCTGTAGCAAAAAAACCCAACCCCTAGAACTTACCGGTTTTCTCTCTTTCTTAATTTGTTTACCAAGTTGTAACCGCAGTGAATGGATGTGACATCTGAAAACCCTCCGAAGAACAAGCACAGCACGAGCAGAAGCGGCAGAGTTATGTTAACACACTTCAGGCCTAATCAAAGTAGGGCTATTTGCATGGACTAATTAAACGCCTGGTTGTAACGACAAGAAGGTAATGATGTTGGCTATAAAGGGAAGGGGGCGGGGGGTTGTTTGGTTTATTTTTATATCATTCACAGCTTTCACAGAGCAACGGCGTGTAGAGGACCTCTGGGCAAGGAGGCCGCGGCGTTGCTGGAGGGACGCTGCCGTTCCCGACAGCCGGGACAGAGCCCCGCGCGGGAGCTGCTCCGCTCTTACCGTGCCGGGCTAAGAAATGCACAATTATTTCCAAAGCCACAATCACTGCCTATTCTCAGAGGACGCGCGAGCAGGCCCCGAAAAGGTTTGTCTTAGCTCAGGAGGCAAAAAAAGGACACCGAAGAGAAAACCCCGACAGGGCCTTCTACCGCTGCAGGCTTATTTCTGAGCTCCCATCCGTCAAATTCAAGGCAAGAGCAATACAGATGGGTTTTTTTCAGCAACAAATTATTAGCAAGCTGCAAACGAGAACACCAGGATGAATAAGCATATGCTGGAGTGAAATATTCCAAACAAGAAAAATGCATATGTGTGGCTCTACCAGGAACCGCGTTGCAACCTCTTTTTTACCTATCTCTCAAAACTAAAGGTTTAAGGGAAAAAAGCTGAAAAAAGGCTAATAAGGGCAGGAGAGCGCTTATCTCCTCTTCCCTTATGTTACCCTCTGCCTTTCTCAAACCTGCCCCAGTCAGCACAGCCAAATTACTGTCTTGGAGACCGAAGTCTTCACATTTCTCCCGTAAGAGAAGCAGCGACGCAAGCCACCAGCTTCCCGGCACCGAGGCTTAGGGAGACCCGAACCGCCTTCACATGGCAACTGGAGTGCCACTAGCAAACCGACCTGGTCTGGAGATGGAACAAGGGTCCTGCACGCTCCAGAAACACGGGAACAGTGCCTGGGGCAAGTCCAAGGTTTAGATTGAACATTAGGAAGAAGTTTTTCACTTTGAGGGTGGTGAGGCACTGGCACAGGTTGCCCAGAGAGGTTGTTGAGGCCCCATCCCTGGAGGTGTTCAAGGCCAGGCTGGACGTGGCCTTGGGCAACGTGGTGTGGTGGGAGGTGTCCCTGCCTATGGCAGGGGGGTTGGAACTCGATGATCTTCAAGGTCCCTTCCAACCTAAACCATTCTATGATTCCATGATTCAGCCCAGTATCCCACCCGTGGCTGTTGGAGATGCTTAGACCAGGGCAGCAGGAGCAGCGCAAGCTGCAGTGGCATTTTCCTTGAATATTCTCACAGTTGCTAATTATTTCCCCTTCAGGAACCTCACCAGAGGTGACGTCTTTAGTAGTAGTAGGTGTCTTCCCAGCAGCTCTCAATGGATAGCTTTCCCATGAATGCGTTTTGTCGCCCCTCACCCTAACTATGTACTGCACAAAGAAGTGCCTTCTTTGCGTTTAATTCCCTTTTCATCTGACAGCCCTAATTCTTCTGCTCTGGGAGATAATCAATATTTATCCTTTTTTTTTTTGTCTTCTCCATGCCGCTCAGATCTCACAGATCTCTATTATATCACTCTCAGGTATTTTTTCCCCCGCTCCACAGTATCATTTCCCTTCTCCCCTCCCTTATTTTTAAAAAGAACTGAACGTAGGTTCAAGCTGTGAAGGCACTGCCGAATTACGTGGTAGCATAACAATATTGCCCAGTTTGCTCTCTATTCCCTTCATTATAATTCCTCACACTGAGTTGGTCTTTTAACTAATACCGAGCATCAAGTCTGTGTTTCTCACAGTTATCTACTATGACTTTAAAATCTTGTTCCTGAGTGGCATTTGCCAACTCGGAGCTCATTGTTCTGTAGTAAAATAAGGAAAAATCTTTGTTATGCGCATCGCTTTATATCTACACTAATTTTCACCTCCCCCTTCACCACCTACCCAGCATGGTCCAGACCACCTATTCCAGCACAGATTCCTCTGGGACACCACTAATGACTTTCCTCTGTTGTGTAAATTGATCATTTATTCCGTCTCCTAATACCTTTCAACTATTTACGCATGCAAAGCCTTCACCTTCTTCCCGCAATCTTTAAAGAGGCTTTGGTGAAGGACCTCATTTTTGGAAATCCAGTTAAAATTACACCTATTTGTCAAACGCTTCAAAGAAAACTACAAGCTAAACGTTTCGTTGAAACATCAGCCCATTTCAAGCAGCCAAAGGAAAGGAGTTCATCTGCCATTAGATGAAAACGCGTACTATGGAAACAAGGATCTCCCTATACTCATTCTACATAAAGAGGGAGGTGGTTTGGGTTTTTAGCAGCTCAAAAAACCAAAACTGTTGTTATAATAAAGACAATTGAGGTCCAACACAGCAAAACACAACTTTTTCCGAGATGTCTGAAAGAAGAAAATACATAAAGTGCCTGTAAAATGTCTACTTCCTGAGCAATTACTCAATCAAGGAGACAAGGAGCGTATATACTTTCCTTCACCATGAGCCAGACAATTTAAATTTCAGACTAATATATGAACGCCTGTTAAAAACCCAAGCATCCACCTTACGTGTGGAAGATGCAGCTAGTCCAACACACCACGCTGATCATTCCAGCCTGGGTTTTCAGCAGCCATGATGAGCAGATCAATGAGCCACGTGTGGGTGAAATGACAGGTCGGTTGCCTGTGCACTCAACCAGCCGTTCTAAAACTCCCGTCCTTGCTCCCAGGACGCTTGTACAAGACTTTTCTTCTCCTTTGATTACCGCTAATGGCATTTGAAAATGACAAGTAAAGAAAAGAAACCTGAAAGTCTTGATAAAACGGTGAAAAGGAAGAAGTGGTTCAGATGACCAGAAGCTTGAAGGCGCTACGATGCTCTGGGCTCGCTACAAAAGAGGGCAGGATTTCCTCTGCCAAACGGCAGCTCCTCTCCTATTCAAGAAAAGAAAATAGTTTACAAGTAATTACATGCCCTCCCAGGCTACCAAAAACACCCAAATCACTTCTGAAGTGGGAAAAAAAGCCCACGCATGAGGGTTATCAACCCCAAAGAGTATTATTTTCAAAACCATTTGTCGGTTTATGATGCAGAAGGAAAGCTTGGGAAAAAAATACCCTCAGCACAATGAGAAAAAATTGGAGACGCTTTAAGCTACGAAGTTTTAGAAAGAATCGAATGCATGTCTCAGTAACAATTTGGGAATTTCTGTCCAGTAATCCAGGATGAACACTAAATACAGAGTCCCACTCTTTGCTTTCAGCATCGGTTCTGTGCAGCGTGCGGTGGCCTTCACCCACGCAGTGTTTCAAGGGGAGAAAAGCCGCTGTAGGCTGCGCCTGGTTAATGTTTCATTGTGGTCAGTCTTGACTTCCTGGTATCTTTTCACCAAGCAATATAAAAACCTAAAAAGAAGTAGCTCTTAGTCCCGTTTCAGCTGTCCCTTATGTGGATTCCAGTACAATTTTATTTGACCTTTAGTTAAATTCCATCTCTACCAGGCAATCGATATCAGCTGTTCCCACAGGACAGGTTTTACTCTACGTCCCTTTCTCTTTTTATCCAAGCGTACAGAAGTGGATAACACATCCCATGAACAACAAACCGTGTCACCGCAGTGACAGCAAAGCCCGAGCAGCTCGGCCTGCTACTTCACAGTGAAACAAAGACCGTTCTAAAACTTGCACGAGGAGATGCCCAAGATTTGCCCTTGATTTCTCACATCTTTGCTGTGCAATTCAGTTCAGGGAAACTTGAGAGAGCAACAATTTAAAAGTCTGTTGCCAAATCAATACCATCAACGATTAGGTCATAATTATATAGACAGTTCACCACGGAATGGTCAATATATAGTTATAGATGCAGGCTAAAAAGGGATTTGGGAGAAAAAAACAACACGACAGTCTCTTTTATTAAATCTAAACTGAAATGTGAGGTTTTCTTGCTACAGTTGGTGAGAGAGTCCGCACAAGGTGAGACTTACATGTATTAAAAAAAAAAATCTAGTTCCAATTTCAGTTCTGATATTGACTCACTGTGGCCTAGGGAAAGTTGCATATTCTTAGTAACAACCACTTCCTAGCTGTTATTGAGGAAAATAACCACTTCTGCCGCTGCGGTGCCGCATGTGGTTCCAACAACTCAGTGCCCTAAAAGCTACTGTTGCATAAAGACAGTGAGGATGATCCGAGGGCTGGAGCACCTCTCCTATGAGGAGAGGCGGAAAGAGTTGGGGCTGTTCAGCCTGGAGAAGAGAAGGCTCCGCGGAGACCTTATTGCGGCCTTCCAGTCCCTAAAGGGGCTCCAGGAGAGCTGGGGAAGGACTTTTGACTGGGGCATGGAGTGATAGGACGAGGGGGAATGGCTTCAAACTGGAAGAGGGCAGGTTTAGATTGAACATTAGGAAGAAGTTTTTCACTGTGAGGGTGGTGAGGCACTGGCCCAGGTTGCCCAGAGAGGTTGTTGAGGCCCCATCCCTGGAGGTGTTCAAGGCCAGGCTGGACGTGGCCTTGGGCAACCTGGTGTGGTGGGAGGTGTCCCTGCCTATGGCAGGGGGGTTGGAACTTGATGATCTTCAAGGTCCTTTCCAACCTAAACCATTCTATGATTCTATGAAGTTTCTGCACCTACCTACTAAACAGACTTCATCTCGCCCCCATCTGACACTGACATAAACGTTTAGCTTGAGGAAGGAAAAACAGCTTGATTGCTGCTTTGAGGAAACAAAGAAATTGTATCAATAAAATTATAAACAGAGCTAATAAAAAGCAGTCATCAGCCAAAACTGCCAGTGAAAAGCTATGGTTTAGCTAATCTTGTTCTCTTGCCAAAGCAACTCCCGCACCTATAAAGCTGCAATATGATTTCTCTCCAACAAAAAAGTGTTACAAAAACATACATGCACTTGTTTTCTCTGTGGTCGTAGGAGACGTGACGTTCAGGAGGAGGCTTGCTGCAGCAGACTGCCAGATCTGATGGTGCCATTTCCCCGGCTCCGTTTGCCATCCCTCGCAGCTCCAACGCAGCGTAAGGTGCCAACAGCTACTCAAGTTTTAATGGTGATGGAGCTCATTGCCTTGGAAAAGTATTCCAGCTTTTAGCTGCTACAGTAGCTTAAAACTGCATCCTCCCTAAGCACAGGCATCCCTCACAACTCCAGTGAAGATGTGTTGGTCCCAAGGAGCAAGTTCCTGCTAAGGAGTGAAGTCAAACGTTTCCTATCATGGCTACAACACCCTGGGAATGGCACAACCTGGCTTACGACGAGAGAAACACAACAGAGAGGTGACAGAAAAAGAGTATAACCAAAGGTGAGCGACCACTTGTGTCTTCCTAGAGGCGAGGAAAAGCAAAGACATGGAAAGGAGAATGGGACCAAGAACTGGAACACTTGAAGAATCATAGAATGGTTTAGGTTGGAAGAGACCTTGAAGACCATCTAGTTCCAAACCTCACGTCCTGGGCAGGGACACCTCCCACCAGACCAGCTTGCTCCAAGCCCCATCCAACCTGGCCTTGAACACCTCCAGGGATGGGGCAGCCACAGCTTCTCTGGGCAACCTGCGCCAGGGGCTCACCACCCGCACAGTCAAGAATTTCTTCCTCATATCTAGTCTAAATCTCCCCTCTTTTACTTTACAGCCATCACCCCTTGGTCCTACTGCTATAGGCCGTGCTCAAGAGTCTCTCCCCGTCTTACCTGGAGCCCCTTTAGGCACTAGAAGGGGCTCAGAGGTCTCCGTGGAGCCTTCTCTTCTCCAGGCTGAACCCCCCCAACTCTCCCAGCCTGTCCTCCCAGCAGAGGGGCTCCAGCCCTCGCAGCAGCTCCGGGGCCTCCTCTGGCCCCGCTCCACCAGGTCCATGTCTCTGCTGTGCTGAGGCCCCCGAGCTGGAGGCAGCACTGCAGGGGGGTCTCCCCAGAGCAGAGCAGAGCGCAGCAGAGGGGCACAATCCCCCCCTCGCCCTGCTGGCCACGCTGCTGGGGATGCAGCCCGGGATGCCGGGGGCTCGCTGGGCTGCCAGCGCACGTTGCCGGCTCATGTTGGGCTTCTCATCCACCAACACCTGCAAGTCCTTCTCCTCAGGGCTGCTCTCCAGCCATTCCCCGTCCAGCCTGGATTTGTGCATGGGTCTGCCCTGACCCATGTGCAGGACCTCGCACTTGGCCTTGTTGCACTTCATACAACACTATTCTATAGAATGTCATATTGAACTAGAAATAGGAGTATCTTGCAAAAAAATGGCATAAGCTCAAGGAGTCAGAAGTCAGAGACGAAGAAGGAAACTCCTCGTGCCTGAGCCTGCAACAGAGCCAGGACTATTAGTGCGGGATCCAGCTCATGGATGCAAACACCAACACTGAGCTGGCATTCCCATCTCCCGTAGGAGTCAGTGATGGTCGGGTCAGTGGAGTCAGAGCCAGCGCAGTTGCCTGCTTCAGCATGAGCTGGATCCCTCTCTGGGCTCCGCCGACCACATCCCGGCTGGCTGTAAGGGGAGATCAGGCCCCCAGTTCACACGGAAACATCTGCATTGAGCTGTCTTAACCCACGAGCTGAACCCACATCTCACCTCAGAGCCGTTAGAGAAAAGGTAAATCTTATTTATATCAAAGGAACAAAGGCTCTTCCCACTAATTTTACAATTTTTAGAGCAGCACACAATCTATCTCTGGAGGTGAACCAGGCAAAGGTCTTGCAGAAAGAGAAAAACGTGGGTAATCGTACGACCCGAGGCCCAGACAGAGGGCGACCAAATTAAGGCGGCACAAACACTCCCAGCTCCGCCAGTTCCCAGTTTCTGAGTAGTTGACTTCACAAACTGATGGGCCATGAGGAGGCAGAGAGTCCCAGAGCGCATTAGCCGCAACACATTGCAGAAAGACTTATTTCAAAAGCTAACAGCCTCTGCTCTGCCTAGCACAGCGATCGCAGAACAGTCACAGGAAAACCACTTCTCTACATCCTTCCATAAAAGTATGAAAATTAAACCTTTTTTTTTTCCTGCATGCCTACTGCACCCACCACGTTACTAGAAAATGACTTTTCTTTCAAATTAATTTAGCGCTGTTGAAAGGCAGTGGATCTCAGTTTACAATATCAATGAGGCAAGCACAGCACAGCTGAGGGAACTATAAACCACCTCTCACTGTTTTACCAGCCTATTTTAATTTGGGCTGGAAAACAATCTCTGCTGAAAGAAGGAAAAAAAAAGGTCGTGCGGGTCCCGCGTTAGCTCTCCAGGGCACGGGAGCGTCAGTCTAGGATCGCTTGCGTCCTTATGGAGCTCAAAGCAATCGCTAATGTTTGATTTTCTGCCCACTTGGAAAATCAGAATCCAACAGCAACAAAGGCAATGCTTCTGTAATACACAGGATGGTGTAATACTTACTCTGTCAGGGAGGAAATTAACCCAGAAAGCTTATTTAGTACGTGCCACACCGTCTCTTCGTGACATTACCTTTGGATCAGCGGCACAATCTGAACTAGAACCCGGTAATAATCAGGCCACGTTCACATTCATACAGGTGACCAAGCCGTGAATAAAACTCCATCTCCCGTTTCCAGTCCCCGTTGACCACTCAGATCCCATCCTGGCATTAACATTTTAGTGCAGGTCACCGGAGAACTTGTTACGCTTGCCAAATTACACACGCACAGCAGTGAAGCAGCAAAAATGAGAAAAGTATTCCCTTTGGCAGGTGTTCAGCAGTAATTTGCTGAAAATGTACAAAAAAAAAAAAAAAA
>VUYV01000225.1:885455-1044086 GCA_008711295.1 Anarhynchus alexandrinus | reverse complement strand
GGAGCCTTCTCTTCTCCAGGCTGAACCCCCCCAACTCTCCCAGCCTGTCCTCCCAGCAGAGGGGCTCCAGCCCTCGCAGCAGCTCCGGGGCCTCCTCTGGCCCCGCTCCACCAGGTCCATGTCTCTGCTGTGCTGAGGCCCCCGAGCTGGAGGCAGCACTGCAGGGGGGTCTCCCCAGAGCAGAGCAGAGCAGAGCGCAGCAGAGAGGCACAATCCCCCCCTCGCCCTGCTGGCCACGCTGCTGGGGATGCAGCCCGGGATGCCGGGGGCTCGCTGGGCTGCCAGCGCACGTTGCCGGCTCATGTTGGGCTTCTCATCTACCAGCACCCACAAATCCTTCTCCTCCGGGCTGCTCTCCACCCATTCCCCGCCCAGCTTGGATTTGTGCATGGGTCTGCCCTGACCCACCTGCAGGACCTTGCACTTGGCCTTGTTGCACTTCATATAAAAATATTCTATAGAATGTCACATTGAACTAGAAACAGGAGTATGTTGCAAAAAGCGACGCTGCATCAAAAACTGGCATAAGCTCAAGGAGTCAGAAGTCAGAGATGAAGACGGAAACTCCTCGTGCCCAAGCCTGCAACGGAGCCAGGACTCTTAGTGCAGGATCCAGCTCATGGATGCAAACACCAACACTGAGCTGGGGTTCCCATCTCCCGTGAGATCCAGTGATGGTCGGGTCAGTGGAGTCAGAGCCAGCGCAGTTGCCTGCTTCAGCATGAGCTGGATCCCTCTCTGGGCTCCGCCGACCACATCCCGGCTGGCTGTAAGGGGAGATCAGGCCCCCAGTTCACACGGAAACATCTGCATTGAGCTGTCTTAACCCACGAGCTGAACCCACATCTCACCTCAGAGCTGTTAGAGAAAAGGTAAATCTTATTTATATCAAAGGAACAAAGGCTCTTCCCACTAATTTTACAATTTTTAGAGCAGCACACAATCTATCTCTGGAGGTGAACCAGGCAAAGGTCTTGCAGAAAGAGAAAAACGTGGGTAATCGTACGACCCGAGGCCCAGACAGAGGGCGACCAAATTAAGGCGGCACAAACACTCCCAGCTCCGCCAGTTCCCAGTTTCTGAGTAGTTGACTTCACAAACTGATGGGCCATGAGGAGGCAGAGAGTCCCAGAGCGCATTAGCCGCAACACATTGCAGAAAGACTTATTTCAAAAGCTAACAGCCTCTGCTCTGCCTAGCACAGCGATCGCAGAACAGTCACAGGAAAACCACTTCTCTACATCCTTCCATAAAAGTATGAAAATTAAACCTTTTTTTTTTCCTGCATGCCTACTGCACCCACCACGTTACTAGAAAATGACTTTTCTTTCAAATTAATTTAGCGCTGTTGAAAGGCAGTGGATCTCAGTTTACAATATCAATGAGGCAAGCACAGCACAGCTGAGGGAACTATAAACCACCTCTCACTGTTTTACCAGCCTATTTTAATTTGGGCTGGAAAACAATCTCTGCTGAAAGAAGGAAAAAAAAAGGTAGTGCGGGTCCCGCGTTAGCTCTCCAGGGCACGGGAGCATCAGTCTAGGATCGCCTGCGTCCTTATGGAGCTCAAAGCAATCGCTAATGTTTGATTTTCTGCCCACTTGGAAAATCAGAATCCAACAGCAACAAAGGCAATGCTTCTGTAATACACAGGATGGTGTAATACTTACTCTGTCAGGGAGGAAATTAACCCAGAAAGCTTATTTAGTACGTGCCACACCGTCTCTTCGTGACATTACCTTTGGATCAGCGGCACAATCTGAACTAGAACCCGGTAATAATCAGGCCACGTTCACATTCATACAGGTGACCAAGCCGTGAGTAAAACTCCATCTCCCGTTTCCAGTCCCCGTTGACCACTCAGATCCCATCCTGGCATTAACATTTTAGTGCAGGTCACCGGAGAACTTGTTACGCTTGCCAAATTACACACGCACAGCAGTGAAGCAGCAAAAATGAGAAAAGTATTCCCTTTGGCAGGTGTTCAGCAGTAATTTGCTGAAAATGTACAAAAAAAAAAAAAAAGGCACTGAAATTCATTATTTAGCTTTGACAATGTCATGACCGCTCGGGCCATCATCCTTCTCACCAGCATAGGATAAACTACGGATCAATGGCATTTACAAATATTGCTAAATTTGGTGTAGCTCACATTTCTGTTATGAATAAACACTACCACCTCGTAAACCTTTGACAAAGACGTATTCGGTTCCAGTAACCGCCTCAGAAAACCCAAAGTCACATAATATCAGATGTGCTGTTGCACATGCCCAGAAATATGCGGGTATGGCCGCCTCATACCTGCCTTCCCTGGTCGGCCACGGTCGGTCACAAACCTGAGTATTCTACATGCAGGAGAAAACGCCGCGGAAATATTGAACGGGACAGATAACTGGATAGGCAATCACTTTCCATAGCTGCAGGAGGAAAAAAGATGAACAGCCACCCATAACGAGATTAGGATCTGATGAAATGACTTTCACTTATATATCTTCCAAATAACGCGCACTTCAGCAGCTAAAAGTTGGGTCTTGCAGTAGAAAATAAACAATGCAAAAGCAACAGGATGCCAATAAAGGCCAGTCAGCTTTGGGGTAAATTTCCTCAGATTCTGCAAGCTGGAAAGATGTTATCCATCCTGAAGGCATTTAGGGGTAAACACTCAGCCACCAGCAGGTTTTAAGGGCGAACGTGGCTCCTGCACCACGCAAGAGCCGCATCCAAAGCTGGAAAAGACAGAAAATCTGCCTGCTTCTCCAGAAGGTTAGGAACTAAGTCTCCAAATCTCTGGGAACAAAAGGAAATTTAGGCAGAATCTCTGTTGCAAACGATCTGGCACTAAAACAATAGCCAGTTATCTCCTGCCTGGCAGAGAGGCACGGAAAAATCACTGCCCAGCCAGATGTCCCGAGGGATTTGACAGACAAGCTCTGATGGATACAGCCACAGCAATTTGCGATGTTGCTGCCTCCCGCTATTCACTTCCCTCTCTGCCAGAAGCTGCTGCCGGCACAGGAGGGGATGCAGAACGGGATAAGTACCCGCACACCTCGGTTGCCCAAATTACTGCTAGAATAGGAGCTTAAGCCGGCAATTACAGCGGTTTGCGCTGGAGCTGCTCGAGCTGTGAGAGCCTACCTGTCACAGTACCCACTCATTACGGCAAGTCAAGAAGTGAGATCTGACTATCAAATTCTGGCAATTTGTCGCGGGGCAATTTAACGGGCTGGGCTCCCCGCAGCCAAAGAAGTAGCGTATCTTCTTAAATCGCTCTCCTTTCCAGATGCCATTAATTCGCCGCAGGGCGAACTCCGGCAGCTGAAGGGTGGACGACTATGTTTAGCTGCCTGTTTTGGAAGTGGTAACCTCAAGCAGAGGGTCAAGGTAGATAAAAGGAGAACAGTAACCTCTTAAATCGCCCCAGCATGAATCACTGGACCTAGTGAGTCAAAGCCCTCAGTTATTTTTGCTGGAGTCACAATTAGTACTCAGAAAGCACAATTAAGATACATTACTGTAACAAGCAACCATATGTCAATTGAGCCATCTGAATTGTAGGAGAGCATCTTCTTTGCCCATCCTAAGCACAAGGTAAAGCATGTTTGCTTTAAATCTCTTTCCTTGAGATTCACACTACAATAGAATTTCGCACAAGTGGGGCCAATGAAATATATACACAAAGTCAGCTGCAACAGCACAGGCATAATACGCGGGTCTGTGCCCTAAAAGTCAAGCAGCCGGGCTAAATCTCGGTAAAATTCCAGCAGCAGCAGCAGCAAGACGAGAGTCACCTGCAGAAACCTTCGTCTTCTGACAAAATTCCTAAAGTCTTATTTGGGAAATTTAAACCGGGCTTACTTCAAAAATAAAGAGTGACCTTTTGAAAGCAGGTTTAGTCCTCACTATTGAAAAGCAAAATTATGAGTCGCTTAGTTGTCAGCCTTCAGAATCACTGTATTTCTGCAGCTTCTGTTAGAAGAATTACTGATACACGAGACCTAATGTGGGTATTTGAGAACGGAATATAACCATCTTTCCAGAAAACGTATCAGCTGATAACCACACAAAACACATTTTTCATGGGTTGCTCTGATCTGACGTGTTCAAGAAGAGTGATTTCCAGCTGGGTTTTAAAACGCATCAGGAGCTCCACATATCAAACCAACTGCTGCTGAAACTGCCAGTGCTCGGGGGGTTTTTTTCTTCCTCGGATGGGCTAAAAGGTCTTAAACTGGACACACAATAATCCAGCCCTAAGCAGCGGTTATTTAAAACCCCTGTCTTCTCTTTGAGCGAAGGCTCTAAAGTAGCTGGATCTACCTGTTTACCGCTTGCCAAAAGATCAATACAGCTTTTGGGATACCTGAAGGAAATTTCCTCCTGCATAATCAAAACATTTGTGGCAGCGGGAAGCACAGCTGCCGGTGGAAACACAAAAGGACACTTGGCAAAAGCAATCGATGACAAGCCTAAGAAAAAGGCAGCCTCAGGGTGTCGTCCGGTATTAGGAGCTGCGATTTCTCCACGAGGAATCAAACGCAGCCGACAGCACTCACTTCTGCAGGTTCTGGGCTTCAACGCATGATGCAAGTGGAAAATGAGCCTTTTAGGAGACTACTGACTGCTGAGTGGATGTAAAGCCGGACCAGTCTTGGATTACAGACCTATTACAGAAATAATTATTATGTCTACTGTGCAGCTGAATATTGTCACATAAATACCAGGTACACAAGATACCTGAATTGCAGAACATGAGGTTCCAGCAATTTTATCCCCTTCTTACTTCGCCATTAACAACGTGATTTACAACCAGATGGAACGATACGATGGAACGATGGAACCAGATGCACGATACTGTTAAAATAAAATTTTAAAAACCATTTCGGTGCATTTTTAAATACACTAAGAGAAGCCAGGCTTGATGCTGCAGTCCAAGGAGCTGCACGGGTGCACAGCGCAGGGGACACTTTCTGCCACCCGCCTTTCTCAACACGTGCAAGTTCTCCTTTGGCCACATTCACTAATTAAAAGTCAGATCCTGGCTCAGAAAAGAGGTGCTCAGCCCTGGGAGTTAAGTGGTGAGTCACGGCGGCAGTTAAATATGCCCAGCACCTTTAATGACTCATGGGTCAGGTGAGAGGAGCAGAACGATGGGGAGCAGCAATTCTCATTTGCATGTGTATTTTACACCTTCTTGGTTCACTGTCCTCACCAAAGAGCAAAGGCAGCCGCAATCAAGTCAACACTTTGGCTTGATGGGAACGACCCCCAGTGAAAGCTGTATTTCTCTACTGTACAAAAAGAAAAAATCTGTCTTACAGTGATTCTTTAGCAGTAATTACAAATCTCTACCTAAAGAAGGGAAGCTTATCACCAAGCCCGCAACCTTGCTCAATAGGCGTCCAGAAGTGCAGTGAAATCTCCTTCGTGGTGTTCTCAGCAGATAAAAATTGAAACTTCTCAGTTTTGTTGCACACTGTCTACAAAACAAAGAGTCCCTCTGGCTCTGCAGTCCTTTACTCATTCCTCGGCCAACTTCTTTCTCAAGCACACCAAAGCACCTCAAGCAAAGACTACTGTCTGAATAGTCTAAAAAGTGTTTATTACCTCAATAGAGAGGTGCTACAGAAATATCAAACACCAGCAACACTTTCTCAGGGAAGTCATTTCCTTCCTCCACTCACAACAGAGTCACTATGAAAGCCTAGCAGTTTCTCTGTTTATCTTTTTTAAAATTACACTTTTAGTTGGTGAGTTCATGTATGTAAATACCGTCACTTCTACACTCGTGTCCTGTTCATGAATCCATAAAAAACAAAATCTTAACTCACTTGAGGTCCACTCATGCAAAAAGGATCTTCTACCGCTTTATAAACGTGGATGTAAAGGGAGTTCTTGACACCTCCCAAGTCAGACACCCAGTTTACCTGGAAACAGTTTAAAGCAGCAACCTAGCTTAGATGTTCTGAGCCATCCCATGAAGAACATATTCTCTCCACTGACTATAGAGCCACAGTTCCAGACTTACTCATTTCCCTGAGGAAAAGGACTGGGGGGTGTTAGCGGATGAGAAGCTCACTGTGAGCCAGCAACGTGCGCTGGCAGCCCAGCGAGCCCCCGGCATCCCGGGCTGCATCCCCAGCAGCGTGGCCAGCAGGGCGAGGGGGGGATTGTGCCCCTCTGCTGCGCTCTGCTCTGCTCTGGGGAGACCCCCCTGCAGTGCTGCCTCCAGCTCGGGGGCCTCAGCACAGCAGAGACATGGACCTGGTGGAGCGGGGCCAGAGGAGGCCCCGGAGCTGCTGCGAGGGCTGGAGCCCCTCTGCTGGGAGGACAGGCTGGGAGAGTTGGGGGGGTTCAGCCTGGAGAAGAGAAGGCTCTGCGGAGACCTCAGAGCCTCTTCCAGTGCCTAAAGGGGCTCCAGGAAAGATGGGGAGGGACTCTTGAGTACGGCCTGTTGCAAGAGGACAAGGGGTGATGGCTGTAAAGTAAAAGAGGGGAGATTTAGACTAGATCTGTAAAAGAGGGGAGATTTAGACTAGATCTGAGGAAGAAATTCTTGACTGTGAGGGTGGTGAGCCCCCGGCGCAGGTTGCCCCGAGAAGCTGTGGCTGCCCCATCCCTGGAGGTGTTCAAGGCCAGGTTGGACGGGGCTTGGAGCAAGCTGGGCTGGTGGGAGGTGTCCCTGCCCAGGGGGCAGGGAGGGTGGAACGAGATGGTCTTTAAGGTCCCTTCCAACTCTAACCATTCTGTGATTCTATGATTCTCTCTGGCAGCAGCTGGCTAGAGCAGTGCCCCGCTTCCCTGACACAGATCTCTCCCAGTCCCACATCACTTCTATCATATAGGCACTGCTGGGTTTGCAGCTTTGTGATTTATCATGTGGGTGGACTTACCATAAGACCCTTTATCTGCAAGAAAGACAGAAGCCAACTCAGAATGCCAGCTGGAGTCCAAGGGCCAACACAGTTTGACGGCTTATTTCTTTAGTCAGACTTGCAGTGCTGGTTCCTGGTGAGGAACAGTATATACCTCCATGGCAGGCTACGGTCACACTGTACTGGCTGAAACTGCACAGAGTCACATCCTTTTTATCAGATTAACTGGGATCAGAAGCTGCAGTGGGCTGATCAAGACAAAGCATTATACAAAGAAAATCCAAACCCTACGTCAAGAGGAGGATGCCAGATTGATGAACCCTCCAGTGCTGCACAATTCAGACCGGACAAGTCAGCACATCACTATCACTGGAAAGACAGCGTTGGACATAGAAGAAGAGCTCAACTTTAGCAAAAAGTAAAGAAATGATTGGACAAAAGGGGAAAAAAAATGTATTCGCAGTTAGGTGGACCAAGGGCTGTATAGATAGATGCTGCACTGGTTTAATCAAAGGTCATGCTCAGAAAGACTTTTTAAGAAGTATCCTGGCTGAAGGTCTTTTTCCCCTTTAGGGAATCACTGTACAAAATCTAAAATTAACTAATGACTTGCACAAGGAGGAAAAATTTCAAGGCTACCATAATCGCATTCAAAATAAAGAGTGAGAGAGACCAGGTCTCAGGTTACCGCCTAACGCAGTGCCCACAGAATAAAACAAGTAAAATATTGTCAGTATTCCTCATGTAGCACGGCCTCTGTTGATGGAAGCAGTGAGGGAGAAGGGCTGACCCCTCATGCACGTAGCGAAATAAATTCAACCTTGAATGTTTATTCCAAGTGTCATTGACCATCTCAAAACAGCACTGCAGTAACACAGGACAAAAGCTAAACACAAAAAGTAAAATGTCTGATTCATCTTGAACTCAATTTTCTCGCCTCTAGAATATTTAGGAAATGCAACTTGAATAACTCCCACATACCTCCATTTACTAAGCATCTAACGTGAATTTTATGTTAAAAATATAAACCTTTATTTATCTGCTGGAAAAAAACCACAAATTGTTAGGGCAGGTTTTCTCACATTGCTCGATCCGCGTGCTTGCAAGGCAGTACACTGACTTCAGAGTCACTTCATTTTTGCACGCACTTAAAATTACTTGGTCACGCGGTCCGTGTCATAAATAGTTTCCCCAATCTGCAGAGCAAAGGACAGGCTACTCAAAAAGCAGTTTTAGGTCCAATAAAATTAGCTAGACACCTGCAGCAGAAAAAAAAAGTATGGAATAACCACATCCTGAACCACCTGATGTACATACAAGCGCAGCACTAATTTGAATAGACAACTTGCAAACACCACCCTTCTTCCATAATGGGCTGTGTCCTTCTCTGTTCACAACCAGGGCACTAGAGCAAAAGAAAAGTAATTCTTTTCCCAACTTGTTCGTGATTTTATCTCGATAAAAAAACCACTTGGAAAGAGCAGCATGGCACTTTTTGTCTGGTCTTTGAATGACAAGAAAAAACCCCAAAGGAAACCAGCAGAAGGGTTTGCTGCCCTCCAGAGGAAAACCAACCGAAATGACAACTTTAAAATACGAAGGTAGACATGAGGCGAGGCAAGAGCTGGTCCTACTCAGTTTTAAAACCACTTTTTTTAGTAGATGACAATGGTATCAAGGAAAATCTACTGCAGTGAATGATGACAAGGTAGCAAACTAAAACCGCCGGTAGGGATGCTCACCTAGTTGTAACAGCTCCAAAATGTCAAATCCCTCATTTTTCTCGTTTTATACTGCAAAATACACTGAGAAGTTATGTATTTAACAACCCAAAGCACAAGCAAATAAATCATCCTCTAATTTTCAGTTCATCAACTGTAAAATGAGAAGACGAGCATCTCCCTGTCACACCGAAATACTGCAAGGGTAACTGCGTTTGAGTCTGCAAGGGGCTCGGAGCTCCGGAGCGCTGACGCTCTCGGGGGTGAGTCATCCCTTACGGGAGCTGACGTCTGGCCTCCCTCCAAGCCAGGATCAGTTCCCCTTCCAAGCTAAAGGAAATAAATCCCATGGCAATGTGATTCGTCACAACTCCAAATCAAGGTGATGAGGCATAAAAGGTAGAAGTCCAGATGGAATGTCAAGAAATTAGAAGCAGCTTAGCATTTCCTACATGAGGAAATAGATAAACCACGGCCCTCTCTTCTGCTGGTGCTATGCAGTACACAGAGCAATGCTGCAAGTTGAGCTATAAATATTCTGTGCCTAAACGCGTATTTGGACAAACACTGCTTTTCAAAAAAAAAAAAAACAACAAACAAACACCTGAATTTTTGTCTTCAGTATTTTCTGTTCTTACATCAGTTGAAGAACACTTTTAAATAATTACATTAAAGAAAACCAAGACGCTTACCTGACGGCCTCTGCTACATTATTGGAAGTGTGACCTGATAAGGCATCGTGAAGGTTTCTGATGAAGTAATCTCTGTACTCTTCAGGCAGGGCCATGAACGTTCCACCCATCACAATGAACTCTACTTTATCCACGCTGTGGCCCAACTGCTTCAGCTGTAAAATCAAAAGTACCAGGGAAAAATTACCAATCAGGGACTTATCTAAAAGATTTCTCTGAAAGTCCTGACATTCTTACACTGCATTTCCTTCTTTAGTTGTCATATCTTTAATGAATGACAAACCATTAATACTTTTGTACAGATTTCTTATAATCCCCCAAAACCTCAAAAATTATTTTTTTCTACTGCAAGAACACCAGACAGATATTGAGCCCAGCATAACAGGTTTTCTTGACAAAGAGCATTATTTGAGCCTAGCATCTTGCTGATGGGAGTTACACCGGTTCCAGTTTGAAGCTAGCTTAGATATGGCCAATAGGAAAAGTTTCCTCACACCTTCTTCAGTCCACATAGAACCAACTTTCCTTAAAAACTTGTGGGAGAAAAGGACTACACTGAACCCATGGCGAATTTGGAGACAAACAGAAAACCACTCAGAGCAGAACAGGATTCAGAAACTCTTCAGATCTAATTCTCCAGCGGAGACCCCCAAAAAAACCATTTTCATAGGAAAGACACTATTTCAGTACTAAATTCTCCATGTAAGTAATTATCAAGAACTAGCAACTGCCGCAAAAGTTCAGTAATATTTTGTTCTAATAGGGTCTCCTATCAGTAATTGGGCATTGTTCAGAGCAGATGACATCTTATAAGAGGTTCAAAACTTGTCATTTATCTAATGGAAATGACTGTTAAGACAACCAAAAGGTTGAAAAATAATACTTCTATAGGGATCAAGTCAGGCTAATATAGAATTATAGAATCATGAAATGTTGACATTGGAAGGGACCTCTGGAGATCACCTGGTCCAATCTCTCTTCTCAAAGCAGCATCAGCTACAGAATTTTGTTCGGTGCTGTGTCCAGACAGGCTTTGAGTATCTCACTGGATGGAGACTGTACAACCTCTCTGTGCAACCTGGTCCAGTGCTCGGTCACCCTCCCAATTAAAGTCTGTTTCCTAATGTTCAAATGGAATTTCTCATGTTTTAATTTGTGCCCATTGTGTCCTATCCTGTCCTGTTCTGTCACTGGGCACCACCGAGAAGAACCTGGCTCCATCTTCTTAGTATCTCCCACCCATTGGTAAGATTCCCCCAAGCCTCCTCTTTCCCAGCCTAAATAGTCTTGGCTCTCTCAGCATCTCCTCAGATGCTCCAGTCCTTCCATCATCTTAGTGGCCTTTTGCTAGACTTGCTCCAGCNTATCAAGAACTAGCAACTGCCGCAAAAGTTCAGTACAATTTTGTTGTAATAGGGTCTCCTATCAGTAATTGGGCATTGTTCAGAGCAGATGACATCTTATAAGAGGTTCAAAACTTGTCATTTATCTAATGGAAATGACTGTTAAGACAACCAAAAGGTTGAAAAATAATACTTCTATAGGGATCAAGTCAGGCTAATATAGAATTATAGAATCATGAAATGTTGACATTGGAAGGGACCTCTGGAGATCACCTGGTCCAATCTCTCTTCTCAAAGCAGCATCAGCTACAGAATTTTGTTCGGTGCTGTGTCCAGACAGGCTTTGAGTATCTCACTGGATGGAGACTGTACAACCTCTCTGGGCAACCTGGTCCAGTGCTCGGTCACCCTCCCAATTAAAGTCTGTTTCCTAATGTTCAAATGGAATTTCTCATGTTTTAATGTTCATGTCTGTCTTCTTCTGAGGAGCACAGAACTGGCCACAGCTCTCCAGATGGGGCCTCACCACTGCTGAAGCCAGAGGAAGGATCCCCCTTCCTTGACTCACCCTAATGCAGCCCAGGAGGCTGCTGGCCTTCTTTGCCTCAAGGCCATAACGCTGCTCACGGTCAACTTGGTATCCACCAGGACCCCCAGGTCGTTTTCTGTCAAGCTGGTCAACCCCCAGCATGGACTGGTGCCTGGGGTTGTTCCTCCCCAGAAGCAGGACTTGGCATTTCCCTTTGTTGAACTCCAAGAGGTTCCTGCCAGCCCATTTCTCCCCCCTTGTCCAGGTGCCACTGAATGGCAGCACAGTCCTCTGGTCCACTCCTCCCAATTCTGTATCATCAACAAACTTGCCGACAGTGTGCTCTGTCCCAACATCCAGGTCATTAACAGAGAGGGTAAACACTATTGCCCTCCAATATTGACCGCTGGGTTATATCACTGGAGACTGGTCCCCAGCTGGACTTAGTGCTGCTGATCACAACCCTTTCAACCCACTGGTTCAGGCAATTAAAAGCATCATCATTATTTTCATCACAATCACAATGCATTTCCCTTTCACCGTAAAAATTTACCTGTTCCACTCTATGTCTTGTCTGAAGATAGGGGTCGTACCTAGCCCGAATGGCCCTCATGGACGTTGGCTAAAAAACACAAGGAGATCCATTTTGTAAACTTTAAAAAAAGAACCAAACAAATACCACAGTTAAAAAGAACAAAAGACAACTTTTAGCACTGAAATACTAAAGTTTTCAAATCCTAATGGACTCTATAGTTTTCAAACTCACAACCAGAGAAGCCACCCAATTGTAAATTTGGATTTGGCTCCTTAACACTTTTTTTTAATTCCTAGATGGTAACATAAAGAGAATGATGCAATTTTTAAAATTTGTAGTGCATTACAGAAGGATGGATAAAGAATCTCAAAAAAAAAATGCCAAAAAACCACAAACAAAATGTTTTTCAAAATACAAGTTTTTCTGTCGTGTTCATTTTTCAGTTTTTCTTCACTTGCACATCAGTTACCCAAGGAGTGTCCTCCAGAACTCAAATAAACTTCAAATATTCTTTCATCTAAACAGATTCATAGAATCATAGAATGGTTTAGATTGGAAGGGACCTTGAAGATCATCGAGTTCCAACGCCCCTGTCATAGGCAGGGACACCTCCCACTAGACCAGGTTGCTCAAAGCCCCATCCAGCCTGGCCTTGAACACCTCCAGGTTCCACAACTTCTCTGGGCAACCTGTTCCAGTGCCTCACCACCCTCAGAGTGAAAAATTTCTTCCTAATATCCCATCTAAATCTCCCCTCTTCCAGTTTGAAGCCATTCCCCCTCATCCTATCACTACATGCCCCAGTAAAAAGTCCTTCCCCAGCTCTCCTGGAGCCCCTTTAGGCACTGGAAGGCCGCAAGAAGATCTCCCCGGAGCCTTCTCTTCTCCAGGCTGAACAGCCCCAAGTCTCTCAGCCTCTCCTCAGAGGAGAGGTGCTCCACCCCTTGGATCATCTTTGTGGCCCCCCTCTGGACCCGCTCCAACTGTCCACATCTTTCCTATTCTTTCAATTGAAATCCATATTATATAATCCATATATATAATCCATATATTTCCATATTCTTTCAATTGAAATCCCTAATAATTAACTTTTTCTAGTACTAGCTGATGTAAGCCTGCGAATAATACTCTAAGATAAGGTTTTCAAGTATCCTGTGTATCCTGGATTTGTCTGGTATTTCATATCTGTTTTATTAAAAGCTCTAAAGGATGAGGACTCTTTAAATCATGCATAACTCCCACACGCTGTTAGTATTAAACAAATGAACACAACACATCCAAAACAACATGAATTATAAAGTAATATAAATATACACAGGATTTTCCTGCTTTGCACTAATGGGACAAATTTCAAGCCACTGAAAAATGGGTAACAGGCAAAATCCATCCTAAAAGGATGCTGCATCACTGTTTACCAAATCAATCCTATTCGTATTTTACCTCATTGTACTACTTCATATCTGTACAACAGCTACGAGTTGTTCTGTGAAAACCAGTCACAATAATTTAGTCACAAGATCTTTTGCTATGAAATTTTTGGCAGACAACAGGAGAGTGCTATTTTGCTTATATATATTTAGCAAGATATCACTGCAGACCCAGACATATCAGGGCATGGATGTCATTTCGGAGGCACTAACAGCTAAATAATGGACTTTTTTTGCAAAGCTTGACCTTTGTTAATCCACAGGGTCCTGTAGGTTTGACAGACTGAAAGCAGGTCCAGTTAGGGCAGGATGCTCAGGGCTGTGTCCAGCCAGTGTCTGACTACGTTTAAGAACAGAGATCCCAAAACCTCTCCAGATCCCTACTCAAGTGTTTGACAACCCACATGTTAAAATATTCTTTTCTTACATTAAGGCACAATTTTCAACATTCCAACTCGTGTTTGTTGCCTCTCACCCTTCCACTGGACAGCTCTGAGGAGGAGTCTGGCTCTGCCTCCTCTGTTCCTTTCCCTTAAGCCCATATTGAGCCAAAAGTAAAACTGTATGTTTCGGTGAGACTGTTTAGTTAGGAACATTTTGACGCAGATTGATAACTGCTGTAGGAATCCCAGCTAGCACTCATTTCACTAAACTGCATGCAGCAGCGTCCCATGGGAGACAGCAATGTCACCTTCACCTGCTCTTACTCACTTATCGCTTTCCACAGCTGGAGATTCAGATTAACAGCCGTTCCCACCCCAGCGAGTCACGGGCTACAGCCACGACGCTGCGCTTGCCCCGCTCAGACTCGCAGGCTGCTCGCTCCTGCTCTACAGCGTATTACACGTAAAACAGTATGAACAGCATCAAGGTGAGGAGAAAGAAACAACAGTCACAGTAATTGAGAAGAATTTCCAGTCCTGTAGTTGAGCTGCTTTAGATCTTGAAGTTTATGAAGTCTGCTTCTGTTTTTTATTCTTGCAACATTAGGCGAGTTTGCAGACATAAAGAGCAGCCTAACCCAAATTTATGGAGAGTGGAGGCAATGCATTACGGCAGACAGAAGCAATACCTCATATCCAGTGTAAGACTGTGTTGAGTATTCAAAATCAGAATCGGGTCCACCTGGGCAGTATCTGCAAATATAAAGAGATAGTAAACAGGCATCAGACTCATACAATTGCAACAACTTAATCTGAGGTACGGGTACACAAGAGGATGCAGGCCGAGCAGACACTGCCCTAACTACCCCATCTCGCATCAGAAACACAGGGGAACACAAACTCGAGACAGCCTGACCACAGCAACTCCCGCCAATCGCTCTCATGGTATTCGGGAGTGCTCCTATGGGCAAAACCAAACCCACCAAAGGAAGGCTTTATCAGCTCAAGCACTACGGTACCTTAATGCTGCAATACAGCTTCCAGACTAAAGCCGGCTCACAACCAGTCAGCTCGGAGTGTGGGATGAACAAATGAATTCCTGTGTTTCTGCATCACTTGATGCAAATACAGGTACAGACCCAAACTTTCACACTGGAGGGAGTGATGCTCTGATAGCCAGTCACACTGAGAGGAACTGAGCCTATGTATGTTTACAAATGCTGTGCGCAGTGCAAAACAGTTGTTTCATTTCATTTTAATGAGAATGGGATGTCAAAAACAAGTTCAGACCTGTCAAATGACCACATCCACTTAAAACAACTTGATGAGACTTACTAGAAGCAAAATGTACTGTGAACGTATTTCTGGAACATGGCATTATCTTAGGGAGCTGCCACATAGTTTTGGAGTAAAAGTTACACACAGATTATCAGATTTTAAAACGTAATTTTACAATCATAAGAAATTTAAATATTTTCCACCATTCTATCAAAAACACTGTCTCATTTGATGTAAAATAGGATTTTTTTTTGGCATGGAAAGACATAAAATGGACATCATCCTGTTACACAACCTACATGTCTTTTCCAGAAATTTATAGAATTTAAATATCTTGATGGTGAGAAAGTTCCTTTACATTTGTTTTCTGAACTTAGGAACATGCTACTTAATGAATACAGCATTCTAAGACTATTTCAATAGAATACAGTCCATCTACTCCAGATAACTGTATGGCAGTCTGGTACTAAATGACAGTTTCTACATCTAGAGGCTCTTATCCTGTGACACAGCGAGACAGATTTGCAGCTATCCCAGCTCGACTGCTAGCCAGGAAGGGAACGCTACACGGCAGACAGTAATTAAAAGAAATATAAATTTATTCTGAAGGGTCCTTAGCTTTCTTTTGAGACCTGTGGGATAATGACCAACCTACAGCCATTCTGTGCTCAAAGATGACCTGAGACAGGAAGGATGACAACCCCTTCAGCATTAGCTGCAGGCACTGAGCACCTCCAACAGACAAAGTAATAGAGCAGTCAGCATATTGTTCTTACGGTGCAGATCTCAAACGCGCAGACCAAGATAATGCCATCTCTATCAAATCAGACACATTCGGTTCACAGTATAATTGATTGGTTTCCTCACTGCCTGCCCTGCAAACTCAACCCAAGTCATCTGTCACCATTAGAAAATTAATTACCAAATTACCGTGGCCAAATTAATTTGCTGGCAAAAGTTGTGCAATCCAATTGAAGACATTTCATATACGTAATTACCTGGAACATCTCAAACAGAATAGCTGCTCATGCGAAAATAAGAACGCTCTCTGTTAGGCAGCTGGTAGTGAAACACACTGATGTTTCGGGAGTGACAAGGCAGGAGAGAGAAGCAATGTTTTGAAATAGATGAACTGACATGGTTAGAAAAAAAACAGATGAGATTTCACGTGAACGGACTCTTAAGTCAAACAGAGGTAATATACTTCAAGGTAAACCCAGCTTGGGTTTCTCAATTCAAATAAAACTCAGAAGCTATTCCCTTAACACCACAAGCTCTTGGCAGCTGGAAGCCTTCCCCTCCATCTGCGCTCTCGTTTCGTTCCAGAGCCAGGCAGAGCCAGACTGTCACACCGAGCAAGTCCTCGCAGACACCACCTGCACCTCCTCAGGTGGGTCTCGGTTCAGCAGTTTTCAAACTTTTCAGATTGAACTCTGTTTCTTTTCTGTAATAGTCTTCTCCAATCTCTGGTACCCAGTCATATGCACAACACACCTGTACACCCTAACACAACAACACAACTTCCATTTGATCATCAATATATTCTCCTGGTTACTATGTTCACAAAAGCAAGTATCTACTGAAGGTAAGCAGGCTTTGGCCCATGAAAGGAAAAAGGTGTCCTTGAAGAAAAACTGAAAAAAAGTAGATTTTTTTTAACATGTAATGTGCAGGTATCGGCAATCTGCAACTTTGCGCTTGTGCAGAAAGGAAGCCTGTCCCCAATATAATGTTACTGCATTATTAGATTTATCCATAAATACTGGAAAATAGTTCTCTTAGGTCATCTAAGCTGTCATACTTACACGCATATGTTGCCTGTGAAGTTAATGTGTGGACATCTGTGTGGTTTACACATCACAGCCACGACAGCAATCTGTAAGAAGCAAAGTTACAGAGGAGAAAAATTACAGTAATTGCTTCTGAAGCTACTAAAAGAAAGTGCATCTTGGAAGGCTATATATACATGTGCATCTGCAAGGGACTATTTAAAGATGTTTTTTGCTTAGCCTACCACCTAGAATATCTGTGCATTAACTCTTGAAGGAGATAACAAATATACCAAGAAATAGGAATCCTATAATTTAATATCTTCACAATTCAGAATAAACTGGCAGCATATTATGAAGAACCAGGTGCCTCACACTAAATCTGATTAACCACCCTGCTGAAAAGATGCAGACTGACATTCAGGTATTCACTAGGACCAGCTAACAGCCATCTAAACCAGTGCCAGGGTGAGAGAGCGCCACCAGGCATCCCAAACACCATTTGGAAGATGAAAACAGGGCAGAGATGAAGAGAAACAAAAAGATAGAACCCAAAGATAATAAAAGCTTCCTCCCTCCCCCTGAGCGAAGACTTTTTGTCCCAGGCTGAGATCTCAGACAGCTTTTCACACACTGAATGCAAGGAAAATGTAAGACGGTATCTTCTTTTTTTAAAAAGGACCAGAGGGGAGAACAGACAGACACACAAAGATTTTCTAGTGTCCCCTAATTTGGGGCACACAACTTGGAATACCTCATTTCCAGTTTTCAGAAATCCTTGTTGGAACAAGAGTTTAATGAAATATTCTACAGCCAGAAAGAAGAAATTAAAGAAATTAAGGGGTTTTTTTGGGGGTGGGGTTTTTGTGGTTTTGTTTCGGGTTTTTTGGTTTGTATGGTTTTGGGGTTTTTTCTAAAGTTATAAAAATTGAACACTTCCTGAGATTTTGGTTTCTGGTTTGGGGTCATTTTTTTTTTCTTAGGTTTAGGCATGCTATACACACAGTAGGAAAGCTTAAAAACACACAGCTGAATGTTAGCTGTACCTCTATTCCTGCTCTCAGCCAGAACTACCTTTCAAAGAAAGAGGTTAAATACTAACATTTTACCTTTGTTCACTGTGAGGGCCTGCATATTAAGCTGCACTGTTTCTACAGCAACTAAAAAGCAAGACATAGTTGCTCTGAAACAAAATCTCCAGACCTCCTCTTTCTCTTCTCCCAAATGCTTTGAAAGCAATAGCCCTGTGGGCACAACGTCACAGAAAAGGCAACCTGGAAGCTGGCAACGCAGCCAACGCATCTATATGAAAGCTTCTGGACAGTCAATATCCTGGTCTTTGAAAACAATTAAACACAATTTATCAATGAGAGCCAGGGGGGATGGTGGTGGATGGAGAGAATGATGTACGTGCTTACCCCGCTAGCAGTTCTTATAGGCTTGGCCTTCAGCTTTGGGACCAGCACCTTGCGGTACTGTGGTGGAACAGCAGCGATGATGTCAACCAAACGCGGCTGCGCTGAAAGTCCATACTTGGCTGACGTCTTGGTTTTCAGTCTGAAAACAGAAATATCTCACATTAACAACTCCATTCTGACTTGCATGCCCATATTCCACAGCAGTGCTATTGTATTACTGTTCAGTTAGATAGAGATCTAGGTGGGTTCTCCTAATTTACCTTTCCAGGTAACTTACTTAAAAAGCATACAGTAATTCCTTGCAATGGCTGCATTGCATATTAAGATACAGAAAATAAATTCAAAATAAAGTTGATATGCAACAACTGCCAATGTTTTTAGTTCCTGTATATTCTTTTTCTAAATACGGTTTTATCGAAACCTTGCGAAAGCTGCCCACAGGGACTGGCTTACCCATTTTCAGTGATTTAATTCTTTTCATAAGTCTTCCATGTGATTTACCCCTACATACACAGACTCAAGCTGAGTTCATTCTCAGACATTCATGTCAGTTATTTCCAGCATCATTACATCATGTAAATGAAATGGAAACAGTGGGACGAATTCAGGTTTTATTGTTTCACATAAGTAAAGAAGGAAAAACTTTCTGTAAACAAGAACTTCATTTATAACACATTGCTAAGAAAATTTGTTTTAAAATTTATCCCTAAATTAATCTTTCCTTTCCCTGATGGAACTGACTTGAGACTACTGAAGGATGAACACAGGTGGAAACACAAAAAGGCAATGACAAGTTTCTCAGAGTTTTTCACCAATACAACCCATTTTGTACTCTGAGTGTTGCCAATGAAGCAGCACGGCATGAGTTCAAATCACCACACAATTTACAAATCTTGGTGGTATTTTTTAAACAGGTAACAGTAAGACAAATGACAGTAGACTGTTAAAATAAAACTTTTTAAAATAAAGCCTGAACATAAGAGATTGTACAGGCCATGTTCATCACTGGTGGACCAGCTCTTCAGTGTCATCCCAGAGTGACTTACTTGTTCAGATTCACATCTTTTCCCTGCTCGTGAGCCTCAATTAATTGCTTTATGATGTCAGCTATCGTCATCATCATCAGCTCTGCATGGCTGAGGTCTCCTGAAATGAGAACAAAACAGCAAACCATGTGTATAGCCAGTGCTTTCTAACTGCTTGTGACAACTGAGACGCATCTGCTCTGCAGTTCATTTTTAGTATTTCCTAAAACTGTTGCCTACAGAGGGAATTTTGCCACTGCATATTACTCTTGATTTGCAGCATTCCCCGAACAAATGATAGTCACTGCCTCATATCACTGGTTTTCTTCTACTTCTAGAAAAAACTCCATTTTCTTATGTCAGCGGACTCTGCACAACAGCTAGAAATAGTCATTAGAAGTTAAAGACAATTAGCAGACTAGTCTGATGCTACCAGTACACGTGGCAAGGAAGAGAACGTACTCTGAGAAGGACGGTGGGGTAAACCAGCTCTGTAAACTCCCCTCTATCACGGAGAGGGTATGCTGCATTGGGCAGTGTATCAGTGCCTTAAAGCTACTCCACTGCACCTCATAGACCCACCTCATGCTGCAACGAGGGTCCGTATACATATATAGACTGTATACATTGCTTATATTTCTTCCATACCAGCCCTGGGAGAAGAGGGGCATTGCTATTAAGAGATCCATCCACACTTCCTTACAACGAGCACTTGTTTCACCTCATGCAGCTCTGTCTACACTAGCAAGTGTTGGGACAGTAAAATATGAGCACCAAACTTGTCAGAAAACCCACCAGCAAGAACATAGCCCCCTGAACAACTGCTCCAACAAGTTTTTGTTCGTGCCAGCTGTGCTGAAATCCGGCAGCATTTACACCCCCCTGAGGTGTAATGCTCCCATATGGCCTCTCTGTAGGTAGTTTTGTGGGCCAGACCAGGCCACTGCTAACCCCGTGCTGCCCTGCATCATCTCTGCTGCCCCATATCCTTTCCCCTGTTTTTTTTTCTCCCTTTGCCATGAGGGAAAAGCCCAGCAACACCCAGACTGCCCAACCCCAGCACCCCATTCTGTGCCTGACAGTCAGGAGCAAGGCAAACCCCTGTGCACCCCCATGGGTGCAGAGACTCTGCCTCCCAGTGACAGCGCCCAATTCAACAGTGGGGAGGGAAAACGGGTGGCTCATAGAGGGGTGCCAAGTCCCTCCAACCCTCAAGCAAGGTCGGGGCTGGCCCTTCACCCACCTCCAAGACAACATGGAGGGGGACAGCAAGGTCTTGCCCCATTTTCCCACTCCACGCAGAGGAACAGCAAAAGGGGAGGTGGTAAAGCCCTACCACCCCACAGTTCCTCCACACACAGGGCCGGGGGAAGCAGGAGGAGGAGCCCCGTCCCACAGACCCCCCGCCATACCCAAACACAGGGAAAAGTGTTGCTCCTCACCCCCCACCTTACACACACACAAGGCCGGGGAAGGCGGCAAAGCCCTGCCCCGCTGCCCTCTGCTGCTGGGAGAGGAGCAGGGCCCACCCTGCCGCCACCCCCCGGGCATTGCGATGCCCCCCCACACCTCAATACCTTTCCTCTTCTGCTTCATGCTGGCGGAAACCCCTCAGCCGCTCCCCTCACGGGCCAGGCCGGCGCCTCCTGCCGTCAAGCGACACCGCGCCTCACCGTCGTGAAAGCGTCGCACCTCCAGCCGCGCTGCCGGAAAGCAAGCCCTCCCCCTCAGGGCCCACCCCCGCCGCCGGCCTTCGGGCCCTGCGCCCCTCCAGCGCTAGGTGGTAGCAGAGGATCGGCATGAGGAGGGGAAAACAAGGTGGATTCTCCTGACAAAAGGCTTAAAGTCTCTCCCTGAGCGGCGCCGGGAGACCTGTGGGCTCCTGTGGAGCACAAGGAGGGGAGCTGGGGGCCGGGGGCGGTGGAAGGGAGCGGTGGGGAACACGGAGGGTTGAGGGGCTCCCTGTGGGGAGAGGCTGAGGGAAAGGGCTGGTTCAGCTGGGAAAGGAAAGGCTTTGGGGGGCACTGACAGCAGCCCCCGCTACCGCCAAGGGGGTTATGTCTTCACAGTGGTGCGTGGTGGGAAGACAGGAGGTCACGGGCACAAGTTTTAAGGATAGTGGTTCAAACTGGGTGTAAGGAGAAACTTTTCCATCACCAGGCCAGCCAAGCGTTGGACTGAGTTGCCCATAGTGGTTGTGTCATCTTCTTTGGAGGGTTTGAAGACCCAACTGGATAAAGCCCTGAGCAGCCCGGACTGATCCCAGAGCTGACTCTGCTTTAAGCAGGAGGTTGGACCAGAGACCTTCTGGGCTCCCTTGCAGCCCTAATCCTCCTGTGGTCATATGAAATGACCTCAAGATCCTTCCATGTATCTCCAGTGATTTCTGGAGCCCACGTGAGCTTCAACGTCTTCAGCTTCTCCAGGCAGGGAGTCCACGGCTGAATTACATCTCGTGTGGGGAACTACCTGCTTTTGTTTGTTGCTGGTAGCCAGAGCCTCGCTGATGCTGCCAGCTCCTTCCTCGCCTTGCTGGTCATCCAGTAGATTCTGGTGGATCTCATTGTGTGTAACGTGAACCTAGCAGTGAGCAGAGGGGAGAGGCCGTCTGGATGAGAAAACAGGATTGCAGAGGTGGAGAAAACATGCAGAAAGGAAAAGCAGGTCACCAGAAAGAAAAAAAAACCCACCAAATTACAGGAAAAAATGAACGGAGATACTGGCAATGGCCAAGTGACCTGCTTTTGTGATTTGTCAGCTGCTAAAACTCTTTTTCTTTGAAAACCTCCTGATCTGGGAGCAGACCTGAAGATTTTTGGCATCACACTCACGACCGGTGTGCGCCTGGGGACTGAAGGGTCAGCAGGGTTTGCAGGGACAGAGGGCACGTGGAAGGAGCTGCACATCGACTGTTCCCACTGCGTGGGTTGGTTTATGAAGCAACCGGAGCCTGCTCCAGTGCTTGAAGTCAGCACACGCAGCCTGGCAGGCAGCTTGGATGAGGGTCTGTGTGCACGTGTTGTGAGACCATCCTGCCTTCCCCACCTTGCTGGGTGGGTTTGGCAGGACCCTGCCTACACAAAGCAAGATCCCAGGATGGAAGAGGTTGAAAATATGTTTTAGACCATCTGCTCCTGTTGCTACCTCTCTCCTGCCTTGAGGGCTTTTTGAGAGCTGAATTCCATTTCCTTCCTACAGGATGTGCTGGGAGTGCCCTGCGATGTCTGGATCTGTCTCTACCTGTGATTTTACCTCCCTGGGGGTCTCCCAAGCATCCTGTGCCAACCAGCAATTTATCCATGGTTTGGAAAGTGGCTGTGATCAGGATATGGGCCGTGCAAACAGCTACAAAGCATCTATCCAGACATGCATCTTCTGCCATCACTGCTCTCAAACCTATTGCAGCAGCTGCTGTGCAGCAAGGGAGATTTCAGCTGCGGCCATGCATCAGGGCTTGTTTGTGTGCCTCACCGTGCCCTGCTTTGGGCTGGCTGGCGTATGAAAGCAATTTCTTCCTCTGAATGATTTGGTGGTGCACATACTACACAGTATCCATCTGGAGGATGTCTTTGTGTGTTGTTGGGGATGGCACAGAGCACAGGACAGGTAGGATGCCCGTGCTAGACGCACGGTAAGGCATCTAAGAGGCTAAGAGCACGCCAACAGGGACAGGGCAACTGACTTCAAACTAATTCCCCTACCCCCCTCCCTCCCCTTAATCCACACCCCCCTAAACACAACCCTACGCACTGCATCACTGCCTCCTCATCTCCTCAGCCCTTCGTTACGTGAGCTGAGCTGCGCTCTCCATTCGTTATCGCCTTCATCCACCTATTACAGCAACTTTTTATCTTGCGCTTAGCTACTATCATTAACTGCTTTCCCTTTGCCGCAAGGTCTCCACGCTCTTCGGTAACCGTCCTTTAACCTATTATAACCCCAACGCTGCTGCTGAGATGTCGCTCTCCGAATGCTCCTATTTCCCTGGCAACAGCTCACCTTCACTCATCTTCTAGCTCACCACACAAGTTGGATGTTTCCAAAAATCCTCAGTTTTAATCCAACTGTGCTCCCACCTGCAACCCCATCAACTTCAGTTACACATATTCCTTTTTCCAAGTTTCTGTTTCTTTAGCTCAGAAGAGCAATAATTAGGAAAGCTTCATTTTGGCTACAAAGCCAAACTACAGTACCAAACTCTGCCATTGCTCCCGGCAAGGAACACCGGGTAAATGCAGGTGGAGTTTTGGGCAGAAACGGATGGTAAAGCTTGGGTAAGAGGGCGGCTGGCATGTTTGGGTTTGTTCCCCACATCTGAGCAGGGCTGTAGCCTAGGGCTCGCATTCTGATCTTGCTTGTACTGGTGGAATTCAGATGCGGCAATGCTGATTCACTGGCCTCTGGGGTTTAAAAGATATTTTCAGTTCTTTAATCAAAGGCTGTGGCTAATGAGAGTTGTGCAGGATCTGGAAATGCCAAGCAGTGCAGGGAAATGCACATCTACAAGGAAGGGCGCAGGCATAACAGCCTTCCTCTGTACTTGTTTAGCAATTTCTTATCAGCGTATCTGGAAGCGCACTATAAAAGTGGGTAAATAACCATCTGCCTCTGCAGATCAGCAGCCCGGGGCACAGACGGTGACACGGCTTGCCCGAGGCCAGCCAGCAGCTCCGCGGCAGAGGCAGGTGATGGAGACTCGGTCTCTCTGTATCCTTTCTCTCCATTTCAGATTCTGACCCGTTTTGTGACCTCAGGAATGATTGCAAAGTATGTTGTAAGTACATAGATTTTTATTCTAATAACATAATTGGTAGGAGTTACATCAAGGTGTTACGTTGCGCTGCAGCTTTGGCACTGGAGCTCGCACAGGTGCCGGTCGTATGCCGGCGTTCCACTCGGAGCTCTGGGCCAGGCTCTTTGCTGCTGCTTTGGAGGGCAGGTTCCCGGCTGACTGGTGAGCAGCCCAGCTGGGACGAACTGGTGGTTTTGGAACAGACTCAAGATCTGCAGAAAGTGACAGCTAGGAAGAGAAGGCAGTAAGTATCATATCACGCCAACAGCTTCAGAGGGACTGAAAATGTTGGAGTCCATTGAAAACTTCTATCAATTCTATACGTTGTATAAATGATATTCCTAAATAATATCCCAACGTGATATTCCTAAATGATACAAGCATAATCTGTGTTATTTGCAGTGACCTGTGCTCTGCTATAAGTTTACCTTAAGGACAAAAGGACCCAATTAGAAATTGATGCTAGTAAAGCCAAACCCACATTAATTGATTCTCCACATCAATTCATGTGTTGAGGCACAAATCCTCCCCTGTGCATATGGCTACAACTGATCCCAGTCTTGCTTGCTGTTTGAAGTCTCACAGTGTAAAGGATGAAGTTTATTTTAAGATACTGTTCAATGAATGTTTTACTAAACAGGATAACAATTAAGCAAAAAAAATCTTAGCAACACAGTGATTGTTTATTCCTTGAGAAAGATCCCAAATATTCAAAACACAGAAGTTCTGCGGACCAACAGCTTTGGCTTTTTTTTTTCTTACCGATACAAATTATTTGGTAAGAACAGTGACCAAACATTAACAAAACCAAACATTTACACAGCAACTCATTAAAAAGCAATCTGGGCAGATAGTCTTATGTGAAACTAGTGTCCCTGGTAAAATGGTTGTGCAGAAAAGTCAATGCTGTTCTGTAATTCCTGCCCGCCTGTTTCCCCCTTCCATTATTTGAATTGGCAGCAGCAGCAGATATATGGTGCTTCATGCCTAATTGTCTAGTTATAAATAAGCAATCCAGCAACTGCTGAATATCAACCTAAAGAAAAGCCAGTGATTATACAACTGCCGAAAGTGGTCCAGGCTCTTAGCAGTACTTGACGGGTGACAGAGACAGTGGGATGAAAGCAGGTTTTTTGTCCTAGTGAGAAAAGCGCAATACCATAGACGCAGTAGTAGTTGCAGCACAGTTCTGACTATTCCTTGCTTTTCATCTCCTGTGTTGGTGGTTCTGTTTTAGAGCTCACGGGGACAGATAGGCATAGACTATTAAAGCCAGGCTATACTTTTAAAATTAGGGTGACATATATAAGCTGAGTTTGAATATGCAAATATTATATTGAGTTATTTTGACTCTTAGGAATTGTCCCATGAAGTTCAACAGGGTTTCTTGTATGACTAAATAAAATTCAAAATAACATTTGCAGAATATAAATATACACCGGACAGGACCGTGTCTCAGTGCTGAGAGCCCTGGGTCTTCACGTGGGCTATACCCACACAGTACATAAATGCGATCCATACTCAAAACGTCAATTCCCTGTCAATGTGTCTTAGGAAAATTTATTCCTGACTTCAAATGCTGCAATCTTATTACCTTAGGATATAGGCAGTGAGGCAAGAATGACTGATCCTGTCAAAAAGATGTTATTTAGTAAGTACTAAAAATAAGTCAGTAATTCAGGAACAGCTGTGAGGGTGGAGCAGTCTCTCGAACAGAAACAAGCAGACAGCCTGAAAGGCAAAACTGGCCCCCGATTGCTGACATTGCAGTCATTTGCAAAGCTGTCAAAAGCATCAGTCACATTTTACCTTCCTAATAAAGTACCTGGGAATTTCGACATTTGAGCATGAGGCTGCCTGTTTTGCTGAGACACTGCAGAAGACTCCTCATTGGAAGTCCTCAAGGACTTGTGTAAAGGACACTGATGTGACAGCAGTGACGCCTGCGAAGGGACCTGTAGGGCCAGAGCTCAGAAATCAGAGCCGGGCAGCGCAGCTCCATGTCTGAGTGAACAGGAGGGATGATAGAGTGGCCCAAAGCAGAGAGCTGGTTTCCATGCCCAGCCTGGTAGAAGCTTGGGGAAGTCACCGAACCCATTGCATTCTTCACTTTTCTTTATATAATGCTGGGACAGCAGCTGCTGAAGGCAATGGGAGCATCGAGGTGGTAGAGACAAGCCGTAAAGCCTTGATCCAGCAAAGTGCTTAAAGAGATGGTTAACACTGAAAGTATACATATCCTTAAAGTGAGGCATTTCCCTGGGCAAAGACAGAGCAGGGATTCCCTCCCCACTGGGGAGACAAGGGGGCTGCAGGTGCATTCCTCAGAAAGAATGTGGCCCTTCATTAAGAGACCTAATTAAGTTAATTTATTGTAATTTACTATTTATTGTAATTTAGCTAATTTTCTTTAATTTATTCAAAATTAAGTGTGAGCCTGGTCACATTTTATGCCACTGTTTGTTATGCCACATGATTACTAATAAACTCCAAAACCTCACAAGTTTACTAGGAGGAGAACTGATTCACCGCATGCAAACGTGGAGCCGGTGGATGTAAATCCAGGACTCAGGTCATCATCTTAATTATGTGTTTCTTCTGTTTTGGTGTGCTGTTGTTCAGCCTCCTGAGCTTGGAGCTCCATATAATAGCCCTTTTCACATCTTCATTGTTGACTGTAATATACTTTATTCTCACCTACTTTCTGCACTCGGATCATTGATCTATTTAAGAGCTTCATTTTAATTTGACTTGATGTTTGCTTGCTTGGGGCACTTTTTCTTTCATCACGGTCTAGTCTTCTTCTAAGGATTTACTAAAAGATTTGAGCATTAAGCCTCTTTATTTGGACTTGATTAAATAAGAGTCTTTTCACAGGTCTTCATTTCAACAAGATTTCCCAATGCTACCTTAATAATAAATGGAAATTAATTTTGGATTATTCCTAGTGAGTTATATGTATATTCTTTTTCAATGCATCAGCCTACCATAACCTAACCTTTACTGTCATGTAGTGTTGTAGTCATTAATGACCAGCATAACAGCAGGCTTATATATCAGAGAATAAGAAACACAGGGCTTTTACTGAAATTTTGACAACTCTAAACTCAAGAGAAATACAAGCCTATTTTCAACATAAAGGTCCATGAAAGAGTGACACAGCAACACAGGCTACCCCAGATTTTTAACACAGATAGAAGCCAGTGCTACCGAGGCTGCATAGCGCAAAGGCATGGAGCTCGTTCTGGGCTCATGTCACCAAGGTGCAACCCTGTGGGCTTACTCCTGGGTTAGGGTGTCCTAAGGGAGGCTGGAGGACCTGCCTGGCCTTGGCAGCGGGCACTGCCTTGAAGACTCTTCCCAGGGATTTTTGTGGGGTGAGAATTCAGTACCCGCTAACTCTGCGTGCTCCCCCAGACACCTGTCTGTGAGCATTTCGTGTCAGCTAAACGCTTGCTCATGACTACTTGCTACAGGAATAATAATGTCCCTTTTAAACTGTGAGCAGCCAACAGAAGGTGACACGCACACATACCCACTGTTCAACCCCGTACTGCTGCAATTTGTAGCAAAAAACTCCCACTGATGTCGTGCAGGAGGGTTTGGACTTCACGGTGGGAGTCAAACTAGGTGCTTGTGCCTTCCTGAGTGGGGGCTGCAGGTTAAGTAACTTTGAAGAACACATAACTTTTTTTACTCTGAACTTTTACTTCCAGACTCACAATAAAACAGCTTTAAATGTGAAATGGGAAGCTGTGGTGGAATGAAACCGTGTAAGGGCGCTCTGATCTAAGGGCTACAGAGGAAGCCATTGGAGAATGGAAATTGTAAGACACAGGCTGAATAACTTTAATTATATTTTCTGTTCTTTAACACTGACTGAATCTATTTCCCTGCAAACAGGCTGTATTTGGGTCAGGAGAATGCCTCCCGATCTCGGGAGACAATGCCTCTCTTTTATGTAAACCTTCTTTAGCTCAACTCACATGCGTTCCGTGGCTTTCATCGCTTAGGAAACATGCTTGCAGGTCTGCAAAACCCCCCGATACGCTTGTGAGCACGTCCTTCTTCTGGCAGTTATTTACTGCGGTATCTACAAAAGCTTAGACCCATGATGCTTTCTGAAAGCCTGACTTCCCTAGACTCCTTTCATGTGAGGATGCCCTATTTTACCAGCGATGAGCACAATGAATCCTCAGTATTAAGACCTTGGGGCTGCTTGCTCAGGCTCAGCGCAATGAACAGAGAATAAACTAACATCAAACTGCAATGATCAAAAGTTGCGAGCACAGAAATGAAGCTTTGGGAAGAGATGTAAGCGTCGTAGAAGAATTGATCCGGTGCTTTGGAAAGGGACTGTCGGGATACTGGGCAGTAAGCACCGTGAGGGAGCAGCGGATAACAAGGTCACTGCCTGCATACAGACAGTTGCTGCCCTTTTCCCACCAAAGGCAGAGGGACCGTGTCTATGCTGCAATGAGAGATTGCCCCCGGAGCAGCCAGGCATGGGGGGCTTTGTGTCCTCCTTCTGCCCAGGAATCTCCCTTGGGGACGGGCAGCAAACATGCCTGGCAGCCCACTTACAATAGGAGCAAAGCTTCACAGTTATCTAAGTTAAGAAAAAGGTCTGAGCTAAAATGTTCCTGGGTGTACCTGACGCTGGGCCCCCACTGATATAATTACAAGCCGGTGATACTTGCCAGTGATTTTTCCTTCTCGAGCTTATTAGATCCACAAACTGCTCTCTTTTTTTTCTGAGCTGCCTGCCAGCTAAGATCTGGGGTCTCTCGTCCTCCTTTCTTTCTCCTGCAGAGTAGAACAGAATAGTATTAACAAGTGCTATGCAGTTGGTTCCCTGGGGTTGAGAAAAAGAAATCCCTTATGATATTGCCACCCAAAAAGACACGGTTTAAGATAATACATTTTATCTTGCACCTGGGGCAGACCAAGAGCACACAATCAGATACCATGGCACAGAGGAGGGTGGTAACTTGCTGTTTTGTAAGTTATGATAACCTCATAGCACTTAGCTCGAGACTTACTGATTTAAGCTAAATCCACATAACATGTTACATCAGCTTATAGGAATTCACAGAAAGGCAAGTTTAGCTAAATCAATTTGAGAGTTTTCAGTCAAGTCGATGTAACTTGTAACATAAATAAGGCTAGAGGACTGCCTCTCCAACAAGTTATTTATTAATTGGTTTTCTTGCCAAATACTTCTTGTATATGTATATAAATTTATACATTTATGTGCAGCTATTATTAAAGTAAATACAATTAACTGGCAGAACAGGAATATTCCAGAGTGTGAAAATTAAATGAAGTATACTGGAATACGGCCAGTTGTTACATATTTCCAATATCAGGAGTAAAATCCATACTATGAGGAAGATTTTTTAAGAACTCAGGCAGGTTCATAAACACATTTTCTCTGAAGATATTCATTCCCCTTCCACGATCAAATTCTGCAATACAGAATAAGTGCTCTCCGAGTGCGTCTCCCAGCTCCATCACCAGCATCTCTGGGCTCCAGGAAGAAGTGCTAAAAAGTATAGTATGACTACAAAATCATGAATATAAAGTGTGGAAACAGATTCTAAAAGCAACATTTATCCTATAAAGAAACAGAGCCACATCACATAACGCACACGTCCTCAAAAGCAGCCAACACCAGCATGTATCTGGTATTCACTCGTCCCAGACCAGCTGCAGACCAAGAACCATAAAGACAAATCAGGCATTATTTCAAATAGCAAATTGAGGGAAACTGCAATCTGTTTATGAACACTTCACTAACAGTCAAGAGAGAAAATTCAATCCAAAATCTTATTATGGGGAATGAACTGGTCATCTTGGTGGACTTGGCAGCGTTAGGTTTATGATTGGACTCGATGATCATAAAGGTCTTTTCCAACCTAAATGATTCTGTGATTCTGTGATCTTTAGATAGAACGCAGACCTGGCCTTGTGGTTGTAAATGAAGATATTAACCTCTACGGCTATATTCTAGTGTCCGTGCTTATGGTGTCAGAGCATCCCCCTGCAGCAGGTCACCACCATGATCTCACATCAAGGTCAGGAAAACGTAAGCAGCAAGGATGAGTTTCTCAAGGCTGCAAAGGAAAAGGGCATCGGAGCCGAGATGAGGATGGCAGGTCTCACTCACAGTGCTGAACTTGGTGTTTCTCACCCCGCTTTCCTCCTTTAAGGAAGGTTTTTAATTCCCACAAGCCTAACAAGCAGAGAGTATTGGGCTGGCTATTCAGAAACATGAAAAGCAAGAGACAAGCGTTAGGATTCGGAAGGACAGCGAAACACCATGCCCTTCTCACGCAAGCGAGCCTCTTTTTGTCAGAAACTGGGCCCAGGCTGCTGACAGAACAATTACTGAAAGTAATTATTTTCTCGTTGGGTAAACACTCCAGTACAATATGCAACTGTTTTTAGAGCCGCCCTATGTCCATAAATTATCTGACTGAATTAGTGCTGGCTTCCAGAAGCCCGAGCTGGTTGGGGGGGGGTGGGGAAGGAGCTTGCATTTTGGCTGGGCTGTTGCCATGAGAAGTAGCAGGGCTCTTTCTTGAGGCACAAGGACACAATCCTGGCGGGGGTCCAGCGCTAGGCTACAATCGGAATTCATTATTCATGATAAAGTGGGAGGCAAATCTTTTGATTTATTGGCAACAAGCAGCACAAACACCAGATGCCTTCCAGCAGAACTGTACATGCACAGGCTGAAAGAAACACCTCTCCTGGTCCTTTTTAGGCAGTCCCGGAGAAAAATTGCTAACTTGGTTCCACACTTTAGATAAAAATCTTTCACTTTGCACCTTTGCAATATTGCTTTGTACCCAAAGAGACAAATCCATCTTTGCTGGTCTCTGTTTTGTTTGTATGTAAACAAAGAGCTACCTGGACAATTCAGACAGAAAACAAACCAGACCTACCAGAAATCACCCTCACGATAAATCGCACACATACATGCAGCAGCACTGAAAGTCACAGCTATAATTCTGCCACGGGATTTTGATAACCCCTTCCAGGCAATTTGTAATTCAACCCCTGTCTGTGTCTCTTCTCTATCGCCTCACCACTCCCTCGACTGTGCATCTGATCATTGCTAGTCTTAATTTCACTGCTCAGTGACTATGAAGCTTTTCCCACAGTATCCCATCTAAACCAAATAACCTCTTAGCGAACGCACTCCGGGATCTCTGTCCTTTCTCCTTCATGCTGCAGTGATGTTTGTCCCTGAGGCTCTTAGGTGTCATTCAGTTTTTATAGTACAAGCTCATGCCTTTCTGACCAACCAGCAAAAAAATCCATCAGAAAAAAACCCAACCCTGTCAAGTCTCAATTATCATCCAGATTGCAAATTAACACCATTCTGCCATTTTTGGGGCACTACTCAGCTGTGGCACAGAATTATAGCTGGACCAGTTTCTGNTTTTTGGGGCACTACTCAGCTGTGGCACAGTTTTATGGTTCTTTTCCCCAGTGACATGAAGCACCAGCACTGTCCAGGCCAAACCCTCACCCAACTGCTCTATAGAAATCTATTTATTTGTTTTTCAAAAGTAAATACCCAATTATAGTCTTATAGCCTGAAGTATATGTTTTGTGTTACCTCTTTGAAGACTCCCTTCATCTCCTCTCCCCTGCATAATTAAGAATTGACTGTACCTTGTTACGCTTCCCATGTTTCACTTTTCTTGGCTAAGTGAAGATAAGTTCTCTGCTATGAATTCACAGCAGATACTGCTATGGAAGGAAGCATGTAGCTAATGACTCCTCTCAAAAGGCCAACAAAGGAACAGATGACAACTCTGCCATTTAAATAACAGTATTTCAGCTCCAGCATGGACACCCTGTTAGGATGAACAGGAAAGTTCTCACCTCTCTTTGGACCAGAAAGCAAGTGTAGAGTGAGGTCCAGCTGAGAGAAGATTTTAACCAGGTCCAAGAGCAACAAAAAACTTCATTTTTTTAGTTACCTCTTAAATTTTGCAAAATTTAACCTGACATTAGGCATATTAACTTTGATTCAAAGAAGTAGCCAGTGACTAGTCTCACACATTGCTTTGATGATGGCGTCAGGTATTCCTTTGATGTAATCTTGTTTATTCACAAAGAATTTTCTACAAGTCCGGTTTTCCTCAGCACAGCAGAACTCAAATGTAAAGAACGGTCTGTTGGGTCCCAGCTTTCCAGTCAACCTGCTGGCCTACAAGTGCTCTCTCTAGTCCTTCGTCCTTCTCGCTCAGCCATCGCTTTGGCTTTCTGCTGCCTTTCTGCTGGTTCTGCTGCATCTTTTCACACCTGCTCGTGACCTCAAGAAAATACTTGTTCCCCTCTATACGCATTCAGACTGCAGCAAAACCCATTTTCTCTTCGAGACTACCTTTGCAAAACCTTGTACTTTTGGAAATCACTCCTATTGTTTTAAGAATCTCATTTTACATAGATTTCCTTAGTTCTGAAATTCATTTTACACGAAGAGTGGTTGTTATGCCCTTGAGCTCCAAGAATTCATCTAATCTGAAGAATAACTATACCTAACACAGCCTGGGGGGTCAGAGATTTTTATCTTGGTCCTCTGTTCTACTTTACAACCCTGTACCCTGGTCAGGCAGTGTCTGCCTGAGCCTGTAGGCTGCAGTGAGGTAGATCATCTTGCATAGCATTCACATGAGACTCCCTAGCTCAACCGACTAGACATTCACTCACAGTTGGCTGAGCATGGCCTTCATCAGCCGTCCAAAACAAAGTTTGGCATCGTTGTGGGGCACTGTGACCTATTTGCCATTGTGCTGCTGTTGATAGGCACCCTACACCTGCCCAAGCCACCCATTAGCTGCCGCCTCCACTGAAAGCCTACACTTGAAGAACACTCAAGCGTGAAAGGTGGTCCTACTCTTCCTACTGCAGACAGGTCAAGTGCTGAAGACCCAATCCCCAGGGAGCTGCCCAGAAGCAAAAGATGGAGGACAAAATATTTAGATGGGACATTAGGAAGCGTTTCTTTACTGAGAGGTGGTCAAACCCTGGAATAGGCTTCCTAGAGAGGTGGTTGATGCCCCAAGCCTGGCAGTATTTAAGAGGCGTTTGGACAATGCCCTTAATAACATTCTTTAACTTGGTCAGCCCTGGATTGGTCGGGCAGTTGGACTGGATGATCCTTGTAGGTCCCTTCCAACTGAAACAGTCCTGTCCTGTCCTGTCCTGTCCTATCCTATCCTATCCTATCCTATCCTATCCTATCCTATCTTTTCCTATCCTATCCTTATTCTACTCTATTCTACTCTACTCTATATAGACCCTTAGCAGGAGGACTTCTGGGAAGGGGCTGCAGAGGGGACTCTCTCGGCAACATGTCCACAGAAGAGAAGCACCAGAATACCATTTTGTGAGTGGGAAGCTGGGTCAGCACCTGAAACGGCACACCTGTGTTGCTGAATAATCATTACAGATGAGACTACACACTAGCAATTACTTTCAGCTTAAGTGATATTAAAGGGAGATCCTCGATAAACAAGTAAATCTCACAGAATTCATTTCTCTCCTTGCAATAATCCTCTGTAATTATGGATAAATGCCAGATTTGCTAGAACACTAGGCACTGAAATATTCTCCATTGCACAAATGGATAGAGGCTCAAATCTCACTTAGGAGGAGAAAACAGACAGTGTGCTTACTGTATCATTAGCAACTCAGAATCATTTGCATCTGGCTGTCAGCTGCATCTACAGCTCAATGCTGGAAAAAGCAACTTTTAAACTCTTCAAACAAGGCTTGTCCCATTTTGACACTGCCTCATGGCCAGCACAAGGGAACCCTAAACCTCACAGAAACCGCTACATAGAAACATTTAGCACAACTGAAAAATAATATCAGGCCATCCATTTGCAACAAGAGGGATTTTGTCAAAATATTTAGTTAAAAGCCTCAAAGAACTCTGCCCAAAATGGTGCTAGAGTTTGGAAACATACCACAAAAAGAGGGTGAGGTGGAAACTGGAAAGCTCTTTGAAGTAGTGCAGTATCCTAGGACTAGGGGACGCGGATTAAAAAATGATTCATAAAAGGCTTTTGCTCAGACACTGGGAACTTTGTGGAACACCCCGGAGGAATGGTGGGTCCGGCAAAGTTAATCACATTGAGAAAGAGCCTACACGAGTGCACGACTGCTTAGCCAAATAATCACTCGGCTGGGGTAATTCATGGGTTGATTGTTCCTGTGCACAGGGCTAATCTCAGCTCTATCAGTTATTTACCTAAAGTACAATCTGGATACTTTCCTTGTGGCTCAATTGGTTCCCAAGGTTTTTGTTGGCACAGTGAAGAGGAATCTCCTCCTCGCTGCACATTCGGTTGGGTGAGAGCCTGTGCAGTCCTTTTCACAGGGACTCCCGCAGGAACCAGGCAACAGTCAAGCTAATCCATTACCTGTCCACCAGGCTCAGATTCGTGATAGTATTACCAGTTTCACAAGTTACTGCACATCAGCTGAATTGAGGTAACTGCTGTGAGCCCATGAAAAAGGAGAGGTGGTATTAACAGAGTCTTAAATGAGAAATGGGCCAAGCACTGCGCAAAGGTGACTACCACAGCCTCCTTGCTATTGCTCCTACCGATACTTGTTAATGCACAGAAATTTGACCACAGATCGAAGATTCTGAAAATATCTGATGTCAGATGTGTCAAAGGAAAACATGGGGCAGTCCTAACACAAGTCGATGTGCAAAACTATTCTTCAGGGTGGAAATGCCTCTCTTTTGTTGCTATCCCAGGCAGTGTAGATACAAATACTATTTATTACTTAAATGTTTTATAGAACATATGTACTCTTACACCTGCACCCCTATTCAATCATTTAAATCTCCTTTCAGCCAGAAGACCCTTGAAGTGACAGGATTATATTTCATCACAATTAATTAATTCTTCCTCTTATGTGCAAAAAACGCAGAATCCACTAAACCTTGCAGCTTTCTTTAAAAACTCTTGAACAAACTCTTGTCCTGATTCTTCCCATTACAGTTGTGTAATGACCCCAGGAATTATAGCCTATTTTATAGGCAGCCACTAACAAGCTGTGCCCATGCTCTACACTGAACGGACACAAAGTAGTGCAGCCACAACTACAACAGGACCAAGATCAATCCAATAAAAGCCAGAAGAGCAGCAAGGTGGGTTTGCAACCAGGTTGCTGAACTATAAGGCTTCCAGGCAGCTTGGAGCACAGGCAGAGTGAGCTTGCAAAGGACACAGACATACCCTACATCGCAGAAAAAGCAAAAGGGAAGAGGTCAAGCTCTTACGCCTGCCTGGCCTGCTCGATGGGATCGTAGTTGTTGAGGTAGTTGAATCGCATGGTGTCTGTAGGATGCCTGTCTGGTGAACGCCACGGGGGGAGCTCTTTTTTCTCCTTGTTCGTCCTCCTTCCTAGCACAAAAAATTTTGCCTCCGGGACATTGCTTCTTACTGGTTGCACATCAATAACTACAAACTCATCCTTTGAAGGAGTCTAAAAAGAGAGAAGAAAAGAAGAAAGATTTTAGCCTATAATGAAAGTGAGATTTACTTTGCCTAACTTTAGACTTCTAAGAATTGGGTATTAACTCAAAATTAGTCTCTCCAGGCTCCATTATGGTCAGTGGATAGAAAGAAGCATCCTGACAGTGCATGTCATTGCCCACGCCCCAAAATACGTAATAAGTTGAGCTGAACTGCTTTTGAGAAGCTTTGGCTTCTCTCCATTGACTACAGAGAGAGCCTATGGGGGAGTTTGGTTAAAATTAGGGGACTGAGTTTCAAATTCAGGGCAGAAGAATCCCAGCCTCACAAACCAGACATGGCAACAGTGAACCTCAGGAGAAAGCAATGGCTACTGAGTTAATGCTCTACCTCCCCAAAATGGCCCTGCCGCCTTCGAAGAAGAGAGAAAGAGACAACACCAAGGGCTATAACAGGCATAAGGGGTGCTTTTTTCCTTTCCACCAGGTAAACTGACTCTGAAACGTCAGCAGGGGTGATGCTGGGTACCCCACCTCTGCTTTTCAGACTGAGGCAAGCTATCATATGCTCTACAAACTGGGGAAAAAGAGAGGGGGATCAGCCTGAGTGCTGGAGAGGGAAATTTAGAGGATTACTCCAGAAACCCCTGAAACAATAGCTGAGTGAGACCTTGGTGATTGCTTCTCCTAACCAGTGAGGTTTTCACTTCCCCCCTACCAGGAGTGGATGATGGGAAAGTAGAGCATGGCAACACACCAGTTCAGATTCTAATTTAAAAGGATATATCTTCCATTTTACTAGTGGGAGATTATAGAAAGATAAAGAGGCAAAGGGGTCAGGAACCTGACCAGCCCCGAACATCTCTAGAGGTGGTAGGTATGTACCTTTGGTCTCGTGACATGCAGTTCTTTCACCATCTCAATGTAATGTTTCTTCCAGATTCCTTGCTCAAAGGGGGTTGGAGAGAAGTTGATGTACCAGCCAAAGCGCAGGCATTTCAGCATCCAGAGCTGATCCAGTTCAGACAGGTACTTCCAGTACCAGCTCACCTGTAAATGCCCAGTAAGTTGAAAAGCTTGGGGTTTCAAGCATCCAAGATTGCAGCTAGAGACTTCTGTGTTGTGGATGTAATTCCCCTATGTCCTTTTACAATTCTTCAGCACTATTTATGCTCCATTTAAACTTTTAATTAAACCATTTAAACCATTTAAGGTCTTTGTGACATGCTCAGTGCGTAGGTGTTACCTGATCTCCAGCACAGGGTGAAATATTCTAAAAATCACGGGCCAAGAGGGAAGATTTCAGCTTGTTTGGGGCAACTTCCTGCACTTCTACTCAAGTACAGTAGTTGGAATAAACCTTTTATTAGTTTCCACTGAGAAAAACAGCATCAATAAACTCCCATTCTGAACATTTTCTTCCTACTCATGTTCTGCTGTTACACTCCATCAAACAGTCGCCTTGCGTGCAACGCTTGTTCCAGCTTAAAGACAAACATCATCTCTTGGCACTGCCATGCTTGTAATAGCAGCTGTCCAATGATTTGACACAAGTAGCACTGGAAACACCTTTCTTTCTAAGTAAGTAATTTCCTGTCTTCTCCCTGCCTGTGAATGAATAGTGTGAGTAGCATCAACATTAAACATGAAATGCTGGAGAAAGTTACTAGAGCAAGCTTTAAACAAGCTGAGATTCTGATATATTCACAGCATTTTATAGAATACTATGTAATAATGTCATCAATATCAACTTACTCGTTCAGAACTACTTTGGGCATCACCTCACAGCACTTTATCTCATGCAAACGTATTTTTGGAGATTTAGCCACTGTGCTGAAGAGACTGAAGCCCTAGCCACGGTGCTCAAAAGCACATCTGTAACTTCTCTGCTTCTCCACATCCAACACTTCACCCTCCAGCATTTTAAACGATCTGGTTTTCTTAAAGCATCGTGTGCAGTTCTTTACAACTAGCACAAGCCAATACTGTTCAAAGCAATTAACGATTCTGCACACAGTGCAAGGTACTTTAAAAGAATGTGATTTTCAGAAAGTACCCGGCCTCCTTCTTGGGAGGAATCAGTCTTGTAAAGTGCCACCTGTTAAATGCCTTAGAGCTGAGCATCTAAAATTACTCTTTGCTTTTGTAAATCTTGGCCAATCTGGCTTAATTTAGGATCTGTGGAAGTGCTGTGCTCGGTCTCATGCAAGCGTCACTAAGCATTTGGCACCAGGCTGCCAAGTCGGAAAATATCCGTGCATTATGAAGAACAGCACTGGTATGTCTTTGCTGAAAACCAGTGCTGTTTCCTTTTTTTTTTCTAGCTAGCTTGACCTGACTTTCTGAACCTTAGGTACGTGTTGGCTTTTTTACCTGTGCACATCGACAGAGGCTCCGTGGGTCCAGGAAGGAAAAGATGTACAAAGACAGGACTCTAGGGAGCCTTGTGGTAAAATCTACAGCCTCGGTGGGGACTCGGTCCTGTAGCTGCTTGGCACAGAATTTCTGCTGTGACAAGGAGCAGCGTTCCAACAGGTCCCCCAGGATCCTCCGCCTCTGACCATCTGTCCACTTGTCAAACTGAAAAAAAGGAGTTTCAGGTTCTGAGAAACCGGAGATTCAGCTTCTTAAAATAAAGCAGACATTTAAGGCAAGGGAAAACGCATAAGCAGCAGCTTCTGGTGACTCATGCAAGAGCAAAGCACGTAGGGACTGGGAACTAATGGAGAGGCTACATTAAAAGAAACTCTGAAGCTACATAACATATGATTTATAATCCTCAAAGGATCCAGGATGGCCTAGTCCAGGACACACTCATGCTCACCAGACTGCTTCTGAGACTTGGCTTCACTCAAGGAAAGGAGGAGACTCAGATGTGGGTTTACAGGATCAGGTCCCAAACTACAATGAGTTCACTGCTGCTTCCTCATCTATCCTGACACTTATATGGCCCCCACCACTGCAGTATTTGAGTGCCTCACAATTTAGAAAGTATTTATTCTCCCAATCCCACCGCATAGGGGAGGAATCCCCACTACAGAGAAGTGGAGTAAAGAGAAACTACATCAGCTGCCCATGTCTCACAAGGAAAATCTGCCGCACCAATCCGGCAGCGCAGTAACAAAGATTTTTCACAGCATTTCTATGCTCATGACAGGTATCTAAAGAGGGGGATTACAATAGTTGCGGGAAGAATTGAGCACTGAGGCAACCACACAAGCACGTATCGCTTCGCTACGCTGGCAACAACAGCGCTGCATTGAGCGGAGTGGGGCAGAGCTGTGCAAACAGGGTGGGAGCAACGGTGGCGGTAGCTGGTGTTTAATTTGTGTTGATAGCAGAGGATGGAAAGGGCCCTGTCAGCAGGAATCTCCTGGGAGGAGACTGACCTCATCGCCACAATCTGCGCAATCTGTCTCAAAACCTGCAAGAGCAGTCCTGGCTGGGAGGGCAGCGCAGAGTGCCAGGAGGGAGGAAATGTCAGAGGACCAGCAGGAATCCCGGGTGGGAACTGCGGGCAGCAGAACCGCATGGTGAAAGGTGGCTTTCCGGGGGTGAAATACGGATTTCGGAGAAGTCCTGCTACATCCTCCTTCCTAGCACAGCAAGAGCAGCCGTGACCCAAACTCACCTTCTTTACAAAGGGAAAACTGAACTGTTTGGGGAATTCCCCTGTTTGGGGAACGCTGCTTTCCCGTTTGTTTCTTTCTCACGCGTTGGCCATCCCCAAAACACACGCTCTGCTTTCACAAGATTGTTTCCTGAAGCCAGCTTTCCACAGCTGAGAACTTGCTCTCCACTGGTCAAATCACAGAACATTAATTTCTGCATTTAACCTCAGGGGCAGTTGAAGTCCTTAGTTAAACGTGGCCTCCAAAAATTAAAAATAATAAGAAAAAAAGATGCAGTTCTTTCAATACTTTTTTTTTATTGTGGGTAAATGGTTTAATGTCAACAAAATAGAACAAAATAGACTAGAAATTCAGATACTTTTTTTTTCTCTGCTTCCCCCTAAAAAACCTATGGTCAAGTGGAGGACTGGCAGAATAATAGTTTAAAATATCCTGTGCAGATGAAAGGTAATTGAGAAGTAATTTATTTCCAGAATATTTTAAAGAACCCTTTCTTTCTTTCTTTTTTTTTTAATTGGATGTATTTAATTCCAGTGCTGGAGAATAAACTCTACGAAGTAAATAGCTCTTCTCTTTCTTGCAAACACCTCTGCAAGACCTTCAAGAAGGTCAGCAAGAAGAAAGGGTGGAATTGGCATTCCTGAGATCCCAGAGATGAAAAGCCAAATAGCAGAAAGCTCCCAAATGTCCATGCCTTTTCAGACACAGACAGTGAATTAAGGAATACACCCATTCCCTCCCATCCCTGTTTTGCATATAACTTTCACCTCTAATGATGTTTAGCAGAGTACTACGGAAAAAACGAAGCAGGATTTGGGGCTTAGAAACAAGGATAAAATCAGACAAAGGTGTACCAGAGGGGGCAGAGGAGGTTCAGTCTGTCCCCTTCTCACCCTCAGCTCTTTATGAAAGGTTTGCTCTGTCACATGGTGAGGGGGGAAAGCTTCTGCTGCACAGACTCCCCATTCATGATCACAGCTACATCCTCTTCTCATTAAAACAATCCGCAATCGCCAATTTGCAAAGATAAATTTCTCCCATATGTTGCAGAGACAAGGGGGTAACTGCCTTACTCTCTTCCACACCAAAGATTAAGTGAACTAATCAAAGCAAATCTAGCTTCACTTTCGAGGAGACAGAATATTTGCTCTACTTAACTCTTCCCATTCTGCCACAGGCTTTGCAATACAGCGATTCCTTCCAGCATCCTCAGCCTGTGCTTACACTGCAAGGGAAACTCCATTTAAATCAGCGCTACACGGTCAGGACCATGGGAACACACAGCTTCTTCTCCACTGCATTCAGCAGCAGCCAAGTAGTTAAGTAGGCATAATTTGTCTCTTTTCCAGTATTAACAAGCATGTCCCCATCCTACATTTGGCTGCCTTTCTCCCCAGTTCCTCCCCTTGCATCTGATTACAGCAACCCAACCAGTTGGACCAGATTCCCCTTTTCAAGGTGCTGCACCTTCTCTAGCCACAGCTAGGAACATTTTTTTTCCTTTTCTGTGCCTTTCCCCGAGCCCTGGGGAACAATGTCTCCCCAGGGACCGTATGACATAAGGCTATGCTGGCAATGCAGAGAGCTCAGTCCTTGCTCCTGCGATCAGTTTACAATTAATCCATGAGTGCACACACACAAATAACGCAGCCTGACACTAAGGGGAGAGCCCGGGACCTCAGTGTCAAAGTACAGAGGCTCCGCCGCTTAACCTGAAGAGGCCCCTCTCCGCTGTAGGAGACGGGTTGTTTTACTGACTTGAGCTAGCCACTGAAATGGGATGTAATCTTCATCTCCAGACCAGCATATCATAGAATCACAGAAGGGTTAGAGTTGGAAAGGACCTTGAAGACCATCTAGTTCCAACCCCCTGCCCTGGGCAGGGACACCTCCCACCAGACCAGGTTGCTCAGAGCCCCATCCAACCTGGTCTCGAACACCTCCAGGGATGGGGCAGCCACAGCTTCTCTGGGCAACCTGGGCCAGGGGCTCACGCCCTCACAGGAAACAATTTATTCACAATATCTAATCTAAATCTCCCCTCTTTCAGTGTCAAACCGTCCCCCCTCATCCTGTGGCCCCCCTCCCTGATCAAGAGTCCCTCCCCAGCTCTCCTGGAGCCCCTTTAGGCACTGGAAGAGGCTCTAAGGTCTCCGCGGAGCCTTCTCTTCTCCAGGCTGAACCCCCCCAACTCTCCCAGCCTGTCCTCCCAGCAGAGGGGCTCCATGAGTTCACAGGGTTACAGTCCCTGCGCTCTGCAAATGTAGGACCCAACTCGCTAATCAACAAAGCTCTTTTGCAGAAGGGGTTGCAAGTAGATGGAGATGATTCACGTAGGCAGAAGCAATTTTCCCCTCCCTCCCCAGCCATCTTCTCCCAGTCCTGATGAAAGGATTTGTTGGAGACCTGAGACCTGGGTGAGAAGAAAAGGGATGAAGTAGACAGGCACCTGGTATCCATAAGATTTCCTAGTCCACCCCACAAAATCCTGAACATCTCTGCTGTCAAGCTGCTCCTTGTCAGCATTTAGCAACTAGCCCCTCTTCCTTTTTGCCTTCACCAATGTAGTTAAACAATTAAAACTGAAATTTTGCAAGAGGAGACCCCTGGGAAGACTGCTGAGGAAGGCAACCCGGCAGCGTGGTGACAAGAAGCACCCCTGAGCAGGAGCCATTGCTCCTGCACCTTGGCACCAAGCTCCTGGTCAGCTAAAGAGGTGCCTATAGGTGGGGGTCTGCAGTGACTGGGGATGGGGTTCAGCTGCCTAAACACCAGTGCCCCGTGTTGGTGGGTACCCTGCAAAGCCTCGAGCTGCCACTCTAAGGGTGACAGTTGTCTGCAAGTCCTGCACCATATCTGCCATGGTATGAGAGACCAAGAGGTAGATAATGCATATGTCCACACTGTCATACTCCCACCAACAAAGTGGTTGGATCCAAACTGTGTATTTGGCATGGCTTCTGGTCCAAACTGTGTCTGAACAGTGTCTGGAGGAATGCTACTGGCCCAGGCCAAAATCGTGCCAGGGAGCACGCTAACAATTCCACAGTGTGGATGAGCAAGTTCCAGTACCTGGGAACACTCAGCTGTGCTGTATAAATTACTAGCAGAAGACGTAGCCCACAGGGTGAGCTGAATCGCTGCCTGGGCTCCCCTGACTTGTCTACATCTCATTTGGCTATAACGGAAGCTGAGACGCTCAGATCATCTGGAGACACTGAGGCTTAGGTGTCTTCATCTACAGGTTCAACCCCAGCTTCATTGTCAACATATTAACCTGGGTGTCAACATGATGGCAATGAGCATTAAGGTAGAGCAAAATGCTTTTATGCTTTTTATGTTAATGGGAGGAATTTTTGGCTTGCAGAACACAGCAGACAGGGAGTCTAAGAGGCAGCACGTCAAGGCACCTGCCCCGGGTGCAATACAGAATAAAAGCAACTAGAATAAAACAGAAAAATTAACAGAGAGACGTTAACCCTTTCACAGTTTAACCATCAAAAGGGTTTCAACCAAAAGACAGCAATTTCTCTTTTCTATGTATCTGGATAGTATCCGAGTAAAGGAGTTGGTGTGAAGGAAATTCATGGCAAATACCCCCAGCAGGATCAAAGCCGGCAAACACTCACGCATGGGAACAGCCATGTAAGTCAGACAGTCTGCTGTCACTACACACCACCACTGCTTCCACTCTGTGCAGCAATAAAACTTTGCGGAGCTGAGCGCAATCTGAGACAGCCAAAGATTTGTATAGACTCCCTCCCATTGCCCATCTTGGATGCTGCAGGGGACAGCACAGCCAGTCCCATGCCCTTTGGGGCTGCCCAGCAGCACAGAAACAGAGAAATGAAATCCCTTCAGGTAGCTAGTTCATTGTTTCTCAATCTGTGTTTTATGGACCACAACAGCCTGGGAGACATCAAACGTGTTCTGTGACAAAACTGAAAAAAAAATAACTAAATGAAAATGCACACACCTAGTCCCCAAATGCATGCAAATAAAATCAGGAAGGATAAAATAAACAATGACCATCCAAAGTTTAATCTAATCTTTCTTTGGCTATAGAGGAAAAGCACTGTGGCAACGCTGTACAAGGCAACCTGGTCCTTCAGTGTAAAAAGGTTGAGAAACACTGAGCTAGTTCATCTCCCGCTGCAAGGCAGGATCCTCTCTGCCTAAACCATTGCCGACAAGTGTTTGTCTAACCTGTTCTCAATAGACTCCAGCGATGGAGATTGCACCCCTAACCCTTAGGCAAGCTATTCCAGCAGTGAATTATCTGTAGCATCGGATTTTGCTGGTGTCTAAATTGTGTCTCTATCACTGAAATTCAAGACCATGATTTCTTGTCATATCTAATGTGAACACAGAAATCAGATCATTCCCTTCCTCTTTTCGGGTATCTTTTGTGTGTCATTGGAAAGATGTTATTACATCTCTTCTCCACCTTCCCTACAGTAAAGGGTTTTTTTTTTCATATTTTCTGGACCTGAGACTGCTCTCATATATGACTTGTTCACAGAAGTACTTCAAATTGGTCCTCAGCTTTCCCAAAATGCAGGCACCAGAGCTGGGGATGGCTCTGCCTTTCAGACNGCTATAGAGGAAAAGCACTGTGGCAACGCTGTACAAGGCAACCTGGTCCTTCAGTGTAAAAAGGTTGAGAAACACTGAGCTAGTTCATCTCCCGCTGCAAGGCAGGATCCTCTCTGCCTAAACCATTGCCGACAAGTGTTTGTCTAACCTGTTCTCAATAGACTCCAGTGATGGAGATTCCACCCCTAACCCTTAGGCAAGCTATTCCAGCAGTGAATTATCTGTAGCATCGGATTTTGCTGGTGTCTAAATTGTGTCTCTATCACTGCAATTCAAGACCATGATTTCTTGTCATATCTAATGTGAACACAGAAATCAGATCATTCCCTTCCTCTTTTCGGGTATCTTGTGTGTGTCATTGGAAAGATGTTATTACGTCTTTTCTCCACCTTCCCTACAGTAAAGGTTTTGGGTTTTTTTCATATTTTCTGGATCTGAGACTGCTGTCACATATGACTTGTTCTCAGAAGTACTTCAAATTGGTCCTCAGCTTTCCCAAAATGCAGGCACCAGAGCTGGGGATGGCTCTGCCTTTCAGACAGCCCTTTGGGATATTTCCCTTTATTACAATTATGAGACACTGTCAGCTTACACTCAGTTTGTGATCCACCATAATTCCCAGCATTTTTTTATGCAGAACTGCTGCATACTTGGGTTTTCTCAGATCTGCAGTTTTTATAAATGTCATTCTTACATGCAGCACTTTTCACTTGTCCGTATTAAACTGCAGATCATTTCATTCTGATTTCTTATATCCAAAGTTCATGAAATCCCTCCAAGCCTGGTATCATCTGCAGGTGAGTATGTACTTCATAGAATCATAGAATGATTTAGGTTGGAAAGGACCTTGAAGACCATCGAGTTCCAACCCCCCTGCCATAGGCAGGGACACCTCCCACCACACCAGGTTGCCCAAGGCCACGTCCAGCCTGGCCTTGAACACCTCCAGGGATGGGGCCTCAACAACCTCTCTGGGCAACCTGTTCCAGTGCCTCACCACCCTCAAAGTGAAAAACTTCTTCCTAATGTTCAATCTAAACCTGCCCTCTTCCAGTTTGAAGCCATTCCCCCTTGTCCTGTCACTACATGCCCTATGTCACTACATGCCCTAAAAATAACCTGTGCTCCAGATCCCCTGAGTGTCTGTCCCAAGGCCCTGATATCTCTTTTGATGTTCCTTGCACTCTGATCTGCACATTCATCGCCCCCCACATGGAACAGGAGCAGTGGGTAGTAGTCCGAGGGCTGCACCAGGCTAGGGAGTCTCTTTGTGATGTCCTTGACCCGTGCCCCCGGAAGGCAGCAGAATTCCCTGAGAGTGGGGTCTGCCCTACATATGGGCCCCTCAGTCCCCCTCAGAGCTGAGTCACCCACCACTTCCCATTCTATCATCCAGATATTACTGAAAACACTTAACAGTTCTGGACTTAGGACAGATTTCAGCCTTCCAGTTTCATAATAAAGCATTTACAACTACACTGAATACGGGCTCCCGGCCGTACAAACCCACCCTTCAGCGGTTTGATCTAGTCCACACATCCTGAGAGCACTCTGAGAGAGTCGTGTGAATCGATGTTAAAAGTCCTGCCAAGAGCACTGTGATTTCTTGACACAGTTTCTCCCAAACTCAAAGTGCTCTAGGCTTTGCATACCACATAGAGTAATGCCACAGGCTTTGAAGGGAGTTAAGAGCAGCTTTTGTGCTTTCTGCACCCTTTTCATTGGTATGATGGATGACAGAAGAGCAAGGAGAATTAGCTCTGAAGGAGCGTGATGAGAGCTACTGATCTAGTGTCACATGAAGGGTCAGAAATTCAACCTTTCAGAAGATGATTCAGCACTCTTATGCGTGTTTGGAGGAAGGTTGTTTCCAGATTTCGGCTCTTTCAGTGGGGGTTCTAATGAAAACATTTTTGCCCTTTTGCCACAGTATATCCCATGGGCATTTTAAAACATACAACAATTTTGAAGAGAAAAGTTTTAGGTCTGTCGGTTCCTGACTATGACGCTAAAAGGTGGGTTTTGAACAATAACACTCAATTATTTTGTTTTCTTAGTGTCCCTGAAATTCCTTATTATCAAAATGCAGGCACGGCAACAAGTTATAGAAAGCATTATTTTCTGTAAAGATGAATAATCCCTACGAGCTTAAAATCAAAATACTTGTCTGTAAAGACCAGTTCCTATGCAAAAAATTTCCATGAGTGACCTGTTAGGCGTGAAGAATAAGAATCATAGTCCAAATAAAGTTACGGTGCAAATGTGCTTTATCAAAGAGTGCTGGTTAAGAGTATCATTTCTCTTTAGTTTGTGTATCATATCTGACCACACAGCTGGTTCTTGGGTTCTGTTTATAAAGATGTGGATAGGGCTCAACCATACAGATATTACTGAGCCACATTAATACATTCAGCTGAATTCACTCATTTATTGCAATAAACTCCCTGAGTCTCTATTCCTGTTTGTATACGAGACTGAGCAGATTATGGCTGCTTTACCATAATGGCCTGTAAATGGATTTTGCCTTATAAAAGAGAAAGCACAATGTGATAATTAAGGGGTGAGCTTAGGACTAGGGCAAATCTTGTGCGATTGCATGCTCTGCCATCAGCTTCCTGGGTGGGTCACTTAGAGTTGTATTCCTTTCCAGCAGCCAGGTAGGACTCCCTTCACGGGCTACGGAAAGAAATAGGCATCTCTGTTCTTTCATCCTACATTAAGTGAGATGAATTACTCTCTGGAAGTACCACTTTCTCTCTGTTGACTGGAGTCTGTGATGACCAAACCAGCCAAGCTAAAATATTGTTTCAGACATACACACCCAGCCAGAGAAACCCCATCCCGAATGTCTAACTTGCAATCATTTGTGGCTGGGGCAGACAAATCCTATCTCATGTCTTTCTGTGCCTCATTTTTTCATCTGCAAAACAGGGTGACAGCACTTCCCTGTCTCATGTAGGAGCTGTGAAGATAACAACAGTACGAGATTGTGAGGTGCTCAATGATTACGGCATTAGGAGCCATATGTGTGTGCTCGGTAGATAACACACTATTTATTCCTAGTTTCAAAGGCCGGCTAGCAGGCAACGGCAATACCTAAACATCCAGTATCTTCTTTGAAGACTTCATAGACTTTTCCCAGGGCTTCTTATCCCATTTCAGATCATTCTGATGATGGAATATAATTTCCCAAGTTCAAAACTTACAGAATGTGGACACTGAGGGAATTTACACCTTTACCTTCCTCAAAAGTAAAGCAGATGATACAGCTCACTCACTTTCACATCTACATCAGGAAAATGAACCCCTTTCCCAAAACAGGATATACTTTACATTCCCATTACAGTAATCTCTTGATCAGTTCAGAGATCTAGCTCTATTTAAATACATATTTAAAGGAAAAAGTTTACCCATTTTCCAAGGAGGGCTCTTCTTTCTTCAAATACCTATAAAACATACACATACAAATAAAATTGAATACTTAAAGGGGATTCAATATATCCTGAGAAAAATACAGCTTGAAAAATAATCTATGTAACCTACAAAATATAAACAAAATCACTGAATGGAAGAACTTGGAAAGAACCTGTGGAGATCTTTTAGTCCAAACTCCCTGCTAAGGTCAATTAAAGCCGGTTGCTCAGGGCCACATCCAGGTGGGTTTTGAGTATCTTCTTGGACGGAAACTCCACAACTTCTGTGGCAACCTGTTACAGTGTGTGACCACCCTCATAGTAAGAATGTTTTTTCTTACGTTTAAATGGAATTTCTTGTCTTTCAATTTGTGGCTATCGGCTCTTGTCTTCTCACTGGATGCCACCCTGAAGAGTCTGGCTCTGTCTTCTTTACCCCCTCCCATCAGATATCTATACACATTGATAAGGTCCTCTGTGAACCTCTCTTCTCTAGCCTGAACAACCCCAGATCTCTCAACCATTCACTGTACACCAAATTCCCCAAATCCTTAATCATTTTTGCGGCCCTAAGTTGGCTTTGTTCCCACTAAGTCCATGTCTTTCTTGTACTGAGGAGCCCAGAAACGGATGCAGCATTCCAGATCTGTCCTCACCAGTGCCGAGCAGAGGGCAAGGATCACCTCCCTTGACCTGCCACCTACACTCTTCCTAATGAAGTCTAGGATGATGGTGGCCTTTTTTCTGGCTTGTGGTCAACTTGGTATTCATCAGGACCCCCAGGTCATTCTCTCTCAAGCTGCTTTCCAGACAGTCACTCAGTTTCTCCAGCCTGTTAAGGTCCCTCTTAATCACTGGAACAACCTGCTCAGCGACATGGTAGAGTCCCCATTGCTGGAGGTTTTCAAGACACAATTGGACAGGATGTTAGATAATCTCATCTGGGCTCCCTTTCCCATGAAAGGTTGGACCAGATGATCTTTTCAGGTCCCTTCCAATCTGAAGTATTCTATGACTAATGAGAGCACAAACATCTGGTCTATCAGCTACTCCTCCCAATTCTGTATCATCTACAAACTTGTTGAGGGTGCACTCTGCCCCATCATCCAACTTGTTAATGAAGATTTTAAATGATCCTGGCCCCAGTGTCAACCCCTGGCACACTCGACTAGTGACTGGCCTCCAGCTGAACTTCATGCTGCTGATGACAATCCTTTGAGGCCAGTCAGTCAGTCAGTTTTCAATACACCTCACTCTCTATACGTACTTCATCACCTTATCTATGAGGATGACAGTATTGAAAGCCTTACTAAAGCTTGAAAATCAATCAGTTTTTCTGGACCTCTCTTCTCTCCAGGACCATATCCCATGTGATTCTTCCACACAGATCCCTGAAGAGGTCCAAGTCTCCTCTCCTAAAGCCCAGGGCTGTGATCCTGCTATTTGTCTTGCTCTTTCCTCTGAACTCCCTCATCTTCTTGTCACTGCAGCCAACGTTGTCCCTGACCTTCACATCCCCAACTAGTCCTTCCTTCTTTGTAAGTATGGGGTCCAGCAGAGCATCTTCCCTTGTTGGTTCCTCGATGACCTGCATCAGGAAGTTATTACCAATGCAGTCCTGAAACCTGGATTGCACGTGCCCTGCTGTGTTGCCCTTTCAGCAGATATCAGGGTGGTTAAAGTTCCCCATGAGGACCAAGGCCTGTGAACATGAGGCTTCTTCCAGTTGTCTGAGGAAGGCCCCATCTACTTCTTCCTGATCTTCTTCAAACTCTACAGGCTGGTTCCTGTGGCAGGTTCCTTTCACTGAAGAAGACTCCCTAAAGTTCAAGGGCTATGTGTGCATGACTGTGAAGGACAGCTCTGCAGACCGGCTGCTATGTGCTACCTCTCTTCTCCACCCTCCTTCTTTGCAGCTACTGCACACACGATGTGCCAACATAGCGCTCTACTCTCTTGGGCATGTGACGTGTGGTGTCTCACATGCTTTAGTGAGACCAGAAGGTGGGCTTCTCATCTCTTTATTTTAGAAATTTCAGTTTTCCTGAGTTGGAGGCTTTGGGTGCCTGAAAGCTCCTAGAATGGATACAACATCATACAGCTATCATACAGCCCTGGCAATGGTTTCAATCTTAACACAGCAAGACCGTTAGGAATAAGATACTGAGACCAGTCTTTGTTCCCTGGCCACTTTACAGTGACAACTAACAAGAAGGATGATTAGTATCAAAATACAACGGAGGATTTATGATGTTGACCTTTATCCATAGGGAGCTAGACCTGAAAGTACCAGCACGTGGCTTCCCACTACCACAAAACTGCCTTCTATACTCAGGATTGTGACCTGGGAAGTGAGGAAACGCTGTAGATGATTTTTCCAGAAGACAGATCAAAGAGGAAAAAGCCCAGCTTATAAATGCACATAAAACCAGCTATTAACCACAACTAGGAAAACATGCTTGATCATTATAAACTCCAAACATGTTATCACTATGACAGCCTGCAAAGAAGGTTCCTGCAGAGAAAGACATTATCAGTGCTGATGTCTGGTACAGCAGTTGACAGTGTTAGCTCTGTCTCTCCCAGCAGGAGCGTCTCTTGTGAGAGGTGGAAAATGATGTTTCTTTTATTTGTATGTTGACAGTTATTATTTGCTTTATTTGCTTGTGGGACACTTGGCAAAGTAAAAAAAAAACAAAACAAACCCTAACAAGCTGAACTTGGAAAAGGGTTTGCCACAAGCAAGTGATGAATAGTCAAAGATCTAAGTTTTGGGTTGGATAATTCAAGTGAAGCAGGGTGTTATTTATATAACTGAAAGCAATGTTAATGGTCTTTGATCAAAGCAAGACACACATTTGCTCTCAGCATTCTTGGAGATACATCTGAGCCAACTCTGTCAGAAAGTTCTGCCTACTCCAGGCACTTGGAAAGACTAATTAGCAACAGAATGGCCCAAAATGGATATAATCATCCTCTGCCTTAATCAAGTCCATGTTTACTGTCCTCTCCTCCAAGGCCTTGGAGTTGTACCTAAGCTGGCTGGCTTTGGATGCAGCCTGAGGCCTAGGTTGCTCCTGAGACCTGCCACCTCACATCCATGTCTTCAGGTGGTTTTAAATAAGCCTGGCAAAATCCTCCAGCCCTTGCTGCAAATGCCACTGGCGGCTCCTCTACCCCATGACTAAATCACTGCCCAGCAGAGGGCAAATCATGTCCTGACTTCCAGTCCTCCCTTAGCCAGCAGGACTGAGGGGCGAGCAGGCTGTCCTATCTCCTACCTTTACTCCATCCTTAGCTGTAGTACAACCTTGACATAGCTAAGACTCCACCTCTGGTTTTCTGACCATGAACGCTGTATAATTCGATGTTTCCTAATTCTGGTTTCTTGACTTTGGTCTGTCCCCGATGGTGATCCTGGCTTTAAAACAATCATGACTGCCCACATCCCAGTAATAACACCCTGGATAGTCTTTTCTGCTCTAACAGCGGCTGAAAGAGCAGAAAACCATAGATGGAGGCAGCAGGAATCAGGATGTAGGAAAGAACTGGGTCCTACCAACAATGCAGACAAGCGTACTCTTCAGCATGCCTGAAAATCCAGGGAAATCTACAGGAACTACTAATGGAGTAACCCCAGGATTACCCAAAATCAGATGGGTAGCAAATTTATACTACTAACTGTTCTTTGGTCTGCTCCTAACAATGGTTTAGATGGAGCTTAAACATTTCTGCCTTGGATCAGCTCTGAATTCCCCCCACTTCTGCCCCACATTGCCTATTCTACTTACATGTACCTTTCTTACACATCTCTTCTCTCTATGCTTTCATCTTCTCACTGTTTTTCACATACCCTCTATCCATAAATTTTTTCCTCTCTTTATGCTTTCTCTTAACTCAAGAGTGCAGAAATGAACAGATATGATTGTATGAAAATGGTGCCTTCTCACTCACTAACTCCTTATATATATCAGATGGATTATCTCCCGATTTCAGCTGTCAGCAATATTTTTGTAGCAACTATTTATTTTCTGCTAACACTGCATAGCAGTGTAGTGATATACGAAAAGGAGTTTCAGGCAGGTCAATACTTTAAAACCTGGATCAGAAACAAGCGAACAGTTTTTATCATGAATGTCATCACTGAGCACAGGTCTGGGAGATTATGGCAGGTTCTTTCTTACCTGGAACACCATTAAGCATTGGAGTATACAAGAATCCAATATGAGCTCCTAAAAGTTTTGCTGCAGCCCAATGCAACATCAGACTGCCTAAGGAGCAGAGGAATAAGAAGGTGGGAAAAGGTGGTTTTACCCACATACTTATTTCTAGTTAGATCATACTTTATTGCAGTGATGTGTATCTGTAAAAATATGTTTTAAAAAGTGTAAGAAACAGACATTAAAATGATTCAAAGGCTGGAGAATATGCCAGATTGAAAGGACCTCAAAGAGCTTAATCTGTGTAGTTTATCAAAAAAAGTTCAAGCATTGGCTTGAAGTGGGGTAAAAATCCTTCCACAAGGAAAAAACACTGGTTACAGAGGAGTTTAATAAGCTAGCAGGGAAGATTTAAATGATGGAAGCTGATGTTAGAGGTATTCAGACAGGAGGCAAGGTTTCATCTTTTCATGGTATAGGGGATTAATCATGAGAAAATTATTAGGGAAGTGCTTTCATTTTCATTTCTTGATAGCCCCAAAGGAAATCTGGATACCTTCGTGGAAGATACATTTCAGCCAAATTCTAGTTACTGAGATCAAGATTGGGAGAACTGTGAGAAACAAGAGGGCCCAAGACATCCAGGAAGCCAGGCGACATGATGTAATGGCCCACTCTGGATTAGATTCCATGAATCATCAACCAGAAATTTAAAGTGAATTCTGAGGGAGGAATATGCTGCTGGTGATAGATGAGCCCCAAACCCCTCAGTTACGTTAGCAAGTCCCAGATATAGTATACAGAGTGGGAGGTTAGGAAATGCATCTCATTATTTATAAATTGAGTGCATCACTTCAGTTTCCAAAATATCAAGCCAGCCTCATCACTGCCAGGCTTAGCAGAGAAGCCAGAGCACAGGCACTAAGGTCTCACCTACAAGCTGAGATGGAGCACATCTGCCACACGGAAACCTACACTGAAACTCTGTTTGCTCTGGAGTTAAACTAAGTCTTCTGGAGCAGAAAAAAGAGTAATTTGGCAACTTTCACTAACAACTGAATCAACTTTTTTTTTTGTTTAAAAATGACTGATTTGGTAAAATAACAATACTTGAACTAAATACTTGTATGCTTTAAACAATGTACATTAGAACTTTCTATTTTTCAGGTTTTACAAAATCTTTAAGTTCTTATTCCATTACTCATGACCTACAAAGGCAAAAACATGAGTTATTTTTTTCTAGGACTTGAGAATTTGTGAAGTGAACCTGAGAATTTGTCTTGGGATTTGTGCACATTCAAAAACTGACTGGAAAACACCCTGAGCAAACGCTCTAGCTGACTTTGCCCTGAGGGGCTGGACTAGATCTTCTCCAGAGGTCCCTTCCAACCTCAACAATTCTGTGATTCTGTGAATTTGACCCATTTGCACAGAACTTGCCTTGTCATTCATGAGTTGATGGTTCAGTGGAGTCCATGTGCTCATTTTGGTCTGTAGCTTGGGGCCATCCATGTTTCTAGGAGGTGCAAATGCCATAGATACGGGAGATGGTGGGTCTTCTGATGTCTTGTCAGCACCAATGGCTACAACAACTGAACAGAACAAAGACCAACATTATCTCTGCGCTACTCCATTACAGTATGTTAGTGAAAAGCAAATAATTTTAAGAAGGAATCCAATGTCTTCACAGCATAGCAATGACACAAGAAAAATTAATTGAAAGTCAGTTAGGGTAAGGCCTTTTATTTTATGGACCCACAGTAACGTGACAGTAAAGGCCAGATTTCCTGATGGAACCTCAGTGCGCTAATGTAATGTAAATACTTAATAACTGAGCAGTCTTCCCCATCACAATTATCATTGAATATGCCTTTGATTTTTGCTGCATGAATGATTACAACAGGGTATTTGCAGCGAGCTAGAAAGTACACAAAATTTCTCTTTCCAGTTGTCGGCACTGAAAATTACAGATAACTTGTGCATTAACTTAAGTGACACTAGCGAGGTTTTTACTGACTTTGATGGGCATATAATGCCAAGTCTCAAAAGGCCAATTTGTTTCCGTAACACTTAACTGAAAGAATGAAATCCAGAATGATTCAGAATTGACTGAAATCTCCCAGGGTCCCGTGTTCAGGCAGATTGGTTTTGATGGTTTGGACTGACTGTGCTGCTCTTTTAAAGGAAAGTTCCTGTGTGAAGTAAATAGAACATTTCACAAAATTTTCCTTTCCCTTTTGTGACACTAAATAACTGAACCACGTTCAGACAAAGCCATTTCTTCATAAAATTTTGCCCAAACATAGGAAAAGGGTTCTTTCCTTCATCTTCTATCCTGCAGCTGGATTCAGCAGGATAATGTCATTGCTCACCTCAGGCATCCAATTTCCAGACTGGAGGCTTAAGCTGCAGCAGCCTGAAAACCAAGTCATTCCTTTACCACAATAAAAAATACCTCAGTTCCCTGCATATAGTTATTAGACAATTTTTCTGTAAACACTTCAGATCACTTTAAAGCTTCATGGTGGCAAGGTGAATAATAGGACTTCTGGAACAAAAGAAAAGGCATCTCCACTAAGTAACTCCAATATCGTGCTGCCAGCCTACCCTGAACCCAAGCACCTCAAAACCACCCAGCAAATGGACCTTTCTAGCTAATAGAGGTCTGAGGCTCTCAAGACACATCTTCATGAAAGCCCAGTTCCCCATTCCTTACCCATACAAAATTCCTGTCTATATCAATGGAAGATTAATCTTCAAAACCCACTGCAGGATCTGTCTGGGCACATCACCTTTTCTGATCAATTTTTCCTCCCTTTCTTTCCTAAGTTATTATGGAATCAAACAAGTATAAAGAAAAAAAATGACAAATCTGTTATATCTTTCTCTCTGCATCTGGTGATGGTCCATGATTAGGAAATAAGTTCATAACAAGAGTCTGAGTTCTTTCTCTCTTCGTGTTTTTGCTAGACATCCTTAAATAACTTATTGTCTGAACGTTGAAATTTTAACTTTCCACAGAGAAGCCACTGAAAGCTAAAAGACTTATTAAGGTTTCAAAGCCTCACATTCTGTAGTTGGCCAATGATAGAGGCTTCTTGTGCAACTGAGTAGGTGCATTTGGGATACGCATTACGATGGGATCACTTACTGGGTTGGTTTTGTTTTGTTTTGTTTTTCTGCAAGGCCCCTGCCCTTTTCAATGCACAGAAATACAACATTACAAGCTAGAGAAACAGCTCCACTGCCAAAAAAACAGGTTCAGGCAACCATGTCCTGTTTTTCAGGGACAACCTTCTACATTAGTCACAAAAACATCAGTTGTCACTGATGGCACACTCCCAGTGCTGGATCTGTGTTCCAGTTTCCCTGCGCAGACACTGCTGTCTTGGTACTGGAGGAGCTGCGTTCGCAAAGCACCTCCACGCGCTGGCACGTTAATAACCCATAGCCCAAAGAGACAGTCATGCCTCTGGACCCTCTTGTGCTCCTTCTGTGCCAAAAATGGAGCTCACAGTAGAAGTCATATGCCATAAAACTGCCTGAATTGCACTTGATGTTTGAGCACAGTGTGTAAACAGGGCTGCAAAGGCAGGTACTATCAGGCAAAAAGGTGAGCATAGCCAAACATTTTAACTTTGCACACCATGTGCTGGCCTGCCATCCCTCTCTTGCTACCCCTTTGCTAGCAGTCATACAACCACCATCCCCTCTGCTCCTCGTCTCCCCAGCCACACTCAAAATCGCGATGAGGGGAGGGAGGCAACCCCAAGACCAACCTCAGCGGCATGCGTTTACAGGATGAATTCTTTGGTGAAGTCAGGACTGTGCAGTGTCACTTCAGAGCACGCGTTTTCCTTGGTTGCCCAAAATAACATTCCAGAGATTGCGACAGCGTGTTCTTCACGTATCCTGGGATGAAATTCATCAAGCTCAGCTAATCTGAAAACAGTCAACCAGCAAGAGATGTGAAATGAGGTTAACAAGAAATCAAGCTTCGTATATATATAAGGAAAATGCTGGTTCATGACCCAGAAAGGAAAAGCTATTGACACAAGATGCTAAAAAATATCTACGATCCTTCTCCTAGGAAAAATAAAAAGGCAATGTAGGAGCAGGTGGCAGGCATAATAAATATCAGTGCAAAAGAGAATTGGGGGAAAGACTGGGGAAAGACCAAGTTTTATGAGTATATACAGTGTTTTCAAGCTGGTTGTGTTTGAGTAACTTCACACCAAGTTGGTCAGAGATTTCCAGCTGTTTCAAAGCAGTTATCTTATGCAGCTTGCAGAGAGCAGGTGAGCCTGACAGAACACAAATGTTAAAAAAGAACAAAACTGCCTGGGTTAATACAGCCAGAGGGTACCTAGGAATGGTTCAGTTTGAATGAAAGGATATACTGAGCGGGGATCCAAGAGATTTGTGCTTTTTGACATGTATGAAGAAGACATACATCAATTTCACAGGGCAGGAAAGATGAATGGCATTGTCTAAGAGCAAAACAATTTCAAGACTGATCGAAATCCTGCTGAAGCGAATGGAAATACTTTCACTGGTTTCAGTGCAAGTTGGGTCAAGCCCTGGGTTTAAAAAAATGTGATTGCATTTAAGAAAGATTAACAATACATAATGATCATATCATATTAACTGAGGGCATTGGAATAATTTCCTTTAGCTGGGTTAATCTCTGCTTAACCCTCTGGAATGGCATTCCAGAGGTTTGTGCAAACCATACTCAAAACAAGTCCTTCAGAAGCAGACCTGCTTTATTAACGTTTTTGACCACATCTCTATAGCATTATGCCTTTGTTCAACAGAGCCTGGTGCACTCAGAGGTTTAAGGATGCATTTTGCAGAGAAAGAGCCTAATCACATTAATCCATGTGACAACAATGGCAGAGTCGAGGAGTTCAGTTGCAAATAAACAGAATTTAACTGAATCAATCTCAAGTTCAGACAGGAAAGTAATTTTTACTGTAAATTATTATATCAACAATAAACAGTGTGATGACTGATGCTATGGAAGAAATGCTTTAAAGAGCAATAATAGAAACATAATCTAGAATGTAGGCCAAACTATAGGGCATTCAAAATGGAAAAATTCAAGACGATAGCTCTGGGTGGAACAGATTATGTGAAACAGATCCTCATATGTAGGAGGACACCTAGAAAGATAGCAAGAGGAGAAGGGCAGGAGGCTAAGTGCATATTTGCAATGATTTACAACAAGAAGGTCAATACTGCACTCCTCCTTTCCCTCTAGCTAGCTCTTAACCCACAAGCTGCAAAGCACTGATATCACCCAGGCCTTCCACATTCATCACCTGCACTGTGCACAGTGGCACCCTGTCCTCAGTTAACACATCTGCTCTGACTGCATGATATTGTCAGTGTTTAGGAAGAAGTTTTTCACTTGAAGGGTGGTGAGGCACTGGCACAGGTTGCCCAGAGAGGTTGTTGAGGCCCCAACCCTGGAGGTGTTCAAGGCCAGGTTGGATGGGGCTTTGAGCAACCTGATCTAGTGGGAGGTGTCCCTGCCCATGGCAGGGGGTTGGAACTGAATGATCTTCAAGGTCCCTTCCAACCCAAACCATTCTATGATTCTTTGACTACAGATGTTCTCCAGTATCTGCTCAGAGCCCAGAAGCTCTGACTCCCACTCCTGCTCGGCATCAGTCTCCTTGTGTCCTGCAGGGCCACTATCCTCTNATTCTATGATTCTATGACTACGGATGTTCTCCAGTATCTGCTCAGAGCCCAGAAGCTCTGACTCCCACTCCTGCTCAGCATCAGTCTCCTTGTGTCCTGCAAGGCCCACTATCCTCCCAGGAGCTGTCACAGCACTGCATAGTCCCAATGACATTACAACCTGGGGAACTGGTCAATACTGATTCTGAACACTTCTCCCCTAAATAAGACAACAGCAAGGTCCCTTTTATCCCTAGAGAATAAAGCATTTCCCTTTCTACCCCAAACCTCACTGGATTTATATTCTGTTATGCAGTTGGATGATCCATGATGCTCTTACCTCAAAGTCCACCAGAACTTCCCTAGTCCTGCAGCACATACAGTTACACCGCCCAGCGTCCCCATGTTCTGTGATGCCCGGATAGCTTTCCCTGCCCACTTTAAAAGTCGGTAGCAAATCCCAGCTGCTCAGTACTTGTGTCAACATATATTAGTGCTTTTCCCACCCATTTATCCTCTTTGCATGATGTTTTTACGCCCTGTCCCTTTGAGGGGGGCATTTATATTTCTAAGTACACTCACACACTGAAATCTCTCCTGGGACCCAAAGGCAACAACAATCCCCTCCGGCCCCAGGCCTGGCAGTGCTGGCAGATGGGCAGACCCCAGGTCCTCTGTGCCTCGGTGTCCCCCACCGTAGCATTCATAGTTTCTCCACTGGGTACATCAGAGACCCTCTCTCCTCACAGCATGGGCACACTGGGGTCTTCCACCTTCCCGTCAGACTCCCTCCCTGCATCCTACTGAATCCATTACCCCCTCCACATACCCTATGGAGTTTGTACTCCTCTCTCTTTCCACTGTCCCTCTGTGTCCCACTGCACTTGTATCCCCCTCCCTATGCCACACTGTGTTTGTCCCCCCAATGGCCCACTGTTGACTTGTTTAGCTCAAATAACTAAGTTTTAATTAGAATAACTTACTTAGGGTTATAATACGGTGTGATTTATGCTGTTTTCCTAGCTTTACTTAGCATGAGTAGCTAGATTTGCTGAAGCCTTTATGCTGCAATAGAATTAATTTTCTTAGTAACCTTCCTAGCACCCGGTAGAGTGCTGTGTTTAGTCTTTTAGTATGAGCAAAATGTGGGTAACACACTGATGTTTTGGTAGTGTTTCTCCCTAAGTCTGGGACTTTTCCATTCCCCATGTCCTGCCAGCGAGTGCAGGTGCACAACAAGCATAAAGCAGAAAATAAGGAGGCGACAACTGTCAGCAGTGACTGCAAATCAACGAGACAAAAGCAGACAACGGCCTGCCTGCCCCGACACAGAAAAAGACTCCAAGAAGGTGTTAGAAGACCCCAGACCAAAGAACCACCATTGGACTAAAAGGCGCATCACGCCTTTAACACCACAGCATTAGGCCCCTCGTGCCCCACCGCAGTTGTACCCCCTCCCCACGCACCCCCCGCCTTCCCCCGTGTGCCCAGGGGATCCGTCCACCGCCGTGTCCCCTCAGACACCGGTCACCCCCAGCGCCGGCCCGGGCCGCCCCTCACCTTCCTCCTCCTCCCCGCCCGCGGGCGGCGCGGCCTACTCCTCCCGCAAGGCCGCTTCCCGTCGCTATGACAACCGCTTCCCGCGGCCCCCCGGGAGGCCGTCAGCCAATCAGATCCCACCAGCGGGTGTGGGGGGGAAGCCGGAGGTTCCCATCTACCTAGCAACCTGCTCGGCCCGTCCTGATTGGCTCGTTGGCTTTCGGCAGGGAGAGGGGCGGGGCGCGGCAGGGCGTGAGGGGGCGGGGCGGAGGCGCGGGGCGGGGCGGGCGCTGCGGCGGGAGGAGGAGGCGCGGCCGCTGCCTCCGCCGCCACCTGAGGGGAGAAGCGGGGTCGCAGCGGCGGGACCCCGCGCTGAGGTAACGGCGGCGACCTGGGCCTCGGGCGGCGCGGAGCGGGGCGGGATGTGAAGATGGGCAGGGGGTTTCCCTCAGGGATGTCGTTCTTTCAGCGGCCGCCTCGCTCGCCAAGGGCAGAGACACCCGTTCCCGGAGACGGCGCTGTGGGGGGCGGCCATGAAGCGTCCTCTGGGCGGGGGAGCGAGCGGAGCGGAGGGTTAAGTCCCACGTTCCGATGTGGCGGGCGACCGAAGGAGAGGGGATGCTAGTCCTGTCCTCCGCTGAACGACATGGAGGTGCTGGATCCACCCCCTCTCCCTCAGCAGCGCCTCGGGGCCGGGAGATGCTGGTCCCCTCCATTCCCGCTCCCCCTGTCCCTACCAGTGCGCTGGGGAGCCAGCAGAAGGGCATGCGAGTCCCCATGCCTTTCCCCCTCCCTTGCCGTTAGGGACTCGAGGGGAGGGGGGACGCGAGTCCCAGGTACTCTTCCCCCCTCCCCTTCTCCTTCGGGGGAGAGGGATGGTGGTCCATGTGCGCCCTCCCCCCTTTTCTCCTTGCTGCCTGTGGGGTCCGAAAGGAAAGGGGGCTCGCTGCCCCCCTCTCCCTCAGCACTGCACTGGGGACCTGGCGAGGAGGGGGTGCTATTCCCCCCTCCACCCCCCACCCCCTTTTCTTTGGCAGTGCATTGGGGGCCCAAGAGGTTGCTAGTCCCATGCTGCCCTCCTTTCTCTTGGCGGTGGACCTCGGGGCAAAGGGATGCTAGTCCCATACGCGCCTCCCTCGCCCTTATCCCTCTGCAGCGCAGCAGGGACCCAAGGGGATGCTAGCTCTATCCACGCACGCTCTCCTTTTCCTTTTGCGGTGGATGCAGTGGAGACCCAGGGGGAAGGGGTGCTAGTCTTATGTACTTAAATCCATCCTTCTCCTTTGCAATGCAGCAGGATTCCAAGAGGATGCTAGTCCCATGTGTGCGCTTGTTCTTTTTGCCTGTAAAACACAGTGAGGATTCAAGGGGAAAAGGGATGCTGGTTCAGTCTGCACCCTACCTGATCTTCCAGTCTACGGGATGATAGCTAGCTCCCCTTCCAGTTCCTTTAGCTTGCCATGAAATATGAACTCAAATAGGGGGAGATGCTAGACCTGTCCCTCCATATACATGGGGAATCTCATCAGAAAGAGTTTCTGCCTTTCTGTCCTCCCTACAGGGAGTGGACCAGGGACTGTCGTGGTGGCATTGTGCAGAAGGAGAGGGGAAGAGGAGATACTCTGCATCTTTCTTCATTCTGCCCTGTAGTACAGTGAGGAGGAGCATGGAAGAATGGGAGAATGTAGCTTGTGCCCTCTTTCCTCCATGGTCTCCTAATTGAAATAGAGGATGTGGGGGATTATAGTGTGGTTCTCCCTTAATACATTACAGGAGTGGAACAGGGGAGTACAGCACTGGAGTTTCTTTTCCACTGACTAATTAAAATGGAGTTTGGAGAATAATGTATTCTGCTTTTGTGCCTTCATGTGGGTGGGAATGGGCTGGGGAAATGCTGCCAGTGCTTATATGCAATGAATGAGTTCCTTTCCTCTCTCCATGATCAGAATTGGGTGGGGAATGACTAAGGTGACATCCTCCTCTTGTCTTCTCACTTGTAAAGGAGGAGTCTGGTTTGTTTTATCACCTCATTTCTCTGGGATAGATAACCATGAATTAATCCACCTACATACTTTCTTTCTAAAGTCTGATGACTTTTTTTCTCATTGCCCGTTTAGTAACTTTGAAATTTATTTGAAAAAAAAAATTCATTTGTGAGAGTCAACCCTTTCATTTTGTGATTTTTCACTCTTTATAATAGTTGTCTATGCGTGCCCTAGTTTATCCTTTACAACAGGAATTGGATAGACTTCTTATGATTATAAATAATGTATAAATCCATAACCACACTAACAAACTAGCTGTTTCCTACCCCTTTTGCCCACGTTTTTTTTTGCAGTGCCTTGGGGTAGATGGGTAGGTATCCCCTCCTCCTCTTTTATCCCCAGTGTCATCGAAAGTGTTTTGTTTTGTTTTTATGTACATATAAAAATAACCACAAAATTTCATATGTAGAGGCTTAACAAAGAGTATACAGAACTGGATCTGTGGTAAGAAACTATCTTGACACTAAAGATTGCTTATTACAGCATTCATCTGTCTACACCAATTAATAGGTTATCTATATGCTCGTTTGCAATACTTTCATCTCCTTTCGCAATGATATGGTTGTCTTTTTTCTTAATTTCACCTAGATTTTTTTTTTTTCCCCATGAAAGGGCACTGCATGACTAGGCTGTATAATTTGCTGTTCTTTTCTGGCTCTAGTAAATACATTCTTCATTTTCTTTATCATACTATATAGTAATAAGATCTCAAGCATAAAATGGAAAAGTCCTGAAAGGACATGATGATTTTTTTTTCTGCTTTTTGCACAGTTAAAACTTTTCATGGTTTATTGAGTCTGGGTTTTTGCACGTTTTTTTCAGTTTGAGGTTGTGAGGAAGTCAGAGGATGGGTGGATTTGTTTGGAGTCTCTACTTTGAATGTCATTAATATGATGATTTGTGTGAAGTGTTCTTGGAGTTTTTCCCAAGACTCTAGATCCTGACCTGGATTTGCCCAGTGTTTGTGCTTCCAACTTTAACACAACACCTGGTGTGAGTACAGCTCATCTTATGTTGCTTCTGAACCTCTCTCATGATCTACTGATCACTGCTGGAATAGCACCTGAATTACAGGGAGCATGCTAAAAAGTCTGTTGCTAATCCACACTACAAGTTGACTTCACTGAAGCTGTTGAATAAAGTCATTTGGAGTTGGTGGCCAAAGTGTTTGGGAAAAAGAAAAAACATTGCTTGAAGCCGAGCTTTTGGAGATGACAACAAACTGAAAAGGCTTCTTTTCCTGAGTTTAGTAAACTTAGTAAAATGTCAAAATCAGAAAACTAGCTTCAAAGACGATTAGACACCTTGTACAAAACTAAGTAGGAATTGATTTTTTTCTGTTATAACTTGTAATCTTCTGGCCAGGATGTGAGAATATGCAGAAACCTTTAGGGTTAAGTAATGCTGGCCTGGAAGATGGGATAGTTCAGGTCTTTGGATTTATTTGTTTGTTTGTTTTTGAAAGAGGCACCAAATTCTTGAAAAATAAGTCTGAGAAATGACTTCCTTAGATGCGAAGGACATAGCATTTCAAGGCCATGTGAACTTGAAATTGGACTGAAATCAGGTGTGGTTAGATGTAGCGTGTCTTAAATATTGTGGATAATTTTGATCTTTTAAAGTCAGTGTGTTGACTGCTCTTCACAGCAACACTTGCTTGCTTCAAAATATAAGCAAGACGTGGTGATTTGAGCTGTGTTGGTTGGTTCTACCACCGACCTTAAGGTGTGGATAATTCTCTTTCCTGATTTTTTTTTTTTTACCCATGTTTTATTTTTCCTAGGTTTGGAACACTTTTACTATTTGTGTTCTTTTCTTTATGTACTTCAATGCTGCTTCAAACATGGATTCCCTGTCAATAGCTGTGAGAGAGCCAGCAGCTTGTGAAAGCAAGTTGTCAATGAACTTAATTTAACATGGTTCTGTTTAGCATCTTGGTCTTTTTCCTATTTGCATGTTTGTTTTTACCAGGGTGTCTTGAACAGCTACAGCCAAAAACTTTACCGCACATAATCTTAGAGAAGTACAGAATTGTTTAGGTTAGAAGAAACCTCTCAAGATTATCTAGTCCAACCCACAAAGTATATGAGGGTTTAAAGAGGTATATGGTATTTAACTTTTCTGACCATAAGATGGGCCTATGTAAACAAAAGTGTGCATACATAACTTTTTTTGATCAGCTGATACCAGCATAAGTCTGGTAATTAACTCTTTCGTATCTCTCACAAAGTTTGCATTAGGGAGAAAGGAAAAACTGTTTCCTTCTCTGATGTGTAGAATTTATTTCCCTTCTTGAATATCTAAGGAAAAACATTACTCTCTAAAAACTGGAAGTCTGTTCAAATTTGTGATTGCCTACTCTTGGGAATATTGATGGGTTTTCTGGTTCAAACAGAATTTTAAAATTTCTGTTACCTTTTCTTAACCATATTTTTTTTTTTTTAAAGCAGTTGGTTAGAGACTGAATTTTGCAAATTTCATTGCTGTAAGACAAAATAGTTATAAGAAAAGGGCCTCTTCGTACTCTTACAGCTCTGTCAACTTTTTCCATTCTTTAGCCTCCAATTTCAGAGTTTGTTTCTCCAGTGGATGAGCACAATATGCTGAGTCCCCGTTCTGCTTGTTCCACTCCAGCCCCTTGGTGCTGAGAAAATGCAGATCCAGCCCTGGGGAATGACTGCTGTTTAAATTGGCTCTATAGGTAGGGTGGAACTGGCAGAACAACCATATGTAGCTACCTTTGCAATTTCCATCCTTGAGAGTGTGTGGAGAAAGGGGTGGTCAAAGAATGCTGTCTCCTGGCTTATCCTTAGCTGTTATGACAGTTTCCAGAGAGCAAGATGTGAGATGTGTTCAAGTAAAGTGGGTTAGAGACAACAAAAAAGCTGTTTGCAACTGGACTAAAATTATATATTTGAACACAGGTAGCCAAACCATGACTGTAGCTTGTTGGGCAGGACAGTAGTCTTCAGTCCTGCAAGTTGGGACTTGTGTATTGGTGGTGGTGACTGTTTTGTTTTTGTTTTATAATTATTCAGCAGAAGTTATGAGGCCATGCAACTAAAGAGATGCTATCGATGTGAATGTACCAGTGGAGATGCTGACTCATAAATAGCTTGGTTTCAGTGTGGTCAACAATTGTAATGCTCGCATGATTAAATTTAAAGTGTGGGGTTTTCTAAAAATATTTTCTTCATAGTAAACACATTCCCCCTTTTCACCATCCTTTTTGGGTAGAGTTTTACAGCATACCAGCTTTTTTTTTCGCCAGAAATAGTCTGAAGCCAGGATTAAAACTTGAGGGATCCTCTAGGCTTGCACATGACAACTTGAAGCAATTTGTCTGCCAGGCTATTTAGAGCTAAAATATTTTAATCAATTACAAGGATTTTTACTGTATTCTGTTTGTTGTGTTTTTTATTCTAGGTTTTCTAACAAAAGAAGAACGTAACTCGACTGCTGTTCTGTCATGATGGGGTCAATTGTGTGGGAATGCGGTTAAACATTTTAATACCTTAACCTAATACATGCTATATAATACTGAGAAAAGAAAAGGCAAGATTTCTCACACGTCTGTCTCAAACACATCATCTTCTGTACTGACCTAAGAATGTTGTATACAAAGAGTATTCCAATTTTGAAGAGCCTTAAACAAGGACTGAAAATATCGCCGTTGAAGTGAAATCTGAGGGTACATGAGGAGCTGAAAGAGCTTTCTGACTGGGCTCAATAACTGACCCCATTGCCATTGTGGAAGGATGGCTGTTAGCTGGATGTTCTGTTACCTTTGGCTTTTGGATGTTTTGGTGGGGCACACAAGAGGGCACAGTTTATTTTCTTGTGAGCCCATCATCTTGCGGATGTGCCAGGATCTGCCTTACAATACCACCTTTATGCCTAATCTTCTGAATCATTATGACCAGCAAACAGCAGCATTAGCAATGGAGGTAAGATGATTTTTTTTTTCAGCAGTATATATGTTTTTGGCCTTTAGTTGACAAATAAGTGGTAACAGAATCCGGGCAGATATTTATACTAGAAATAAAAATGACACAATCAAGATAATTAATAATTTAAATGTAAAACCAAATACCACTTGCATAATATGTATTGTAATATATCCTAAAATACTCTATGACTACAAAATTTGCCTAATTTAGTATAACTGAGTGTGAAATACTCTGGATGTGTTTGTATGTTAGGCTGTCACTTTAAATATTTAGACAGATCAAGAATGCATATTTTGAATGGTCTGTCGCTTAACTACATGACGGCAAAATACTGAACAATGAATAGAAGATTTTTAGTTCTGAAGACTGTGTTCTTTGGTGGCTTTGTAATATTTGGCCTTTTCTTACTCGCCTAAAATTTGGTGTGAAGAAAATGAGAATCATAAGACATACCATGAAAATAATGGAAATTGCTCATTTATTGGTACTGCTTTTCTCAGCTGCAAGAAAGTCTGTTGTCTTGCAGACAAATTAGTTAACGTCTTTCTGTTCTATATCCTGGCAGACAAGCTTTTAGACTTGCACTTTCTTTGTTGTAATGGTACCTTATTACTGTTACCATTATCCCCAAAACCTTCTTTGGACTTATGTATACTAATTTTCTTCTTTTAAAAAAAATGCAACGCATTTCCACTGATATTTGTCCAAGCTTTTGTTGGAGAACTTTCCTGATGGAACTTCAACCACACACTTAAGTCTCTTTTTATATATAGTCTAGTTTATACAAGGTTCTTAAGTTCACTTTGGTCTGTTCTGTATCCTGCCACCCTGCCTAAGGAGTTTCCTTACTTGGTCTTCTGTGGTATGACTAAAATTGATGGCAATTAAGAATATTAGGCAAGTCTCGCTATAAGTCTATTCAAATTTTCATGAGAGATTTGTGCAGATTAGGTTTATTTGTATTTTTTAAGTGCTTGGGAATCCTGGCTGGTAGATATGCTGTGTTGTATACTGAGGACAGAAAGAGTAATCATATGTTTTCATCTTTGAATGCTCTTCCTAACAATATAGAAACTTAATTTAATTGTTCTTGTTAAATAACATAAAGCCAAGGCTTCATATAGTCTCTCTATGGAAGAGTTGTGAACCAGGCTTGACAGGCATTTTACTATAAGAAGAAAACAGAGATTCTCACCCTTAATTTTTCTTTGTTTGAAAGAACTATGGACTTGCATTTCAATGGCTCATTTGGATGTCGCCAGGGATTCCAATTATACTAAGTACATAGCAACAGGAATGAGTTTTATTTTAGAATTGGTTCTGATAAGTTCTGAGGATCTTTGAAGATCTAACTGTAAGGAGGAAAAATGAAGCCAAAGCAAGTAAGCAAGTTTAATAGGATGACAGTGGTAACAGCTAGGTGTGTACAAACTGTTTATTTCATCTTTGAAAGGTGGAACTTAAGATATTAAAGGCATTGATGAAACCAACTGGATTGAAGACTTCTGGGACTTGGCTTGCAGAGGTGTGGAGATAGTGGCTTTTGTTTTTGTTGGGTGGTTGGAGACGTGGAAGGTTATCTTTTGGAGTGGAAATAGGTTATCAGTGAAAGTCTTTTAGGGTCTGTGCAGCTCAACATTTTCCTAAATGATCTAGAAGAGAAGAGTAGCAGTAAGATGAGGAAGCATGTTGATTCTGTTGGGAGTAACTTAAAGCTAAGGTCAAATCAGAATTAAGAATTGTGAAGAACTTGATTATGCTTGAGATACATAAAGCCATAAAATTGTTGTGGAAATTCAAAGTGATAAACATGTATGTGTTGGGGGAAATAATATTCTCCACACGAGTGGTTGTGGTGGTCATCGTATTTCATTGGACTTACGATGGTTTGTTCTGTTGAAATGTCAGCTGAAAGCTTGACTGAGCAGTGAGAAAACCAAAAGGCAAATCAGACATGGAATAATTGGGAAAGGAATAAAGACCAGACATTACAGTGGTGGTGTACGATCCTGGGGCTCACAGATAGCTGGAGAGTTGTGTGAAGATCTGAGCCATCTCAAAGAATGTGTTTGAACTGAAAGAGGTCTGGAGAAGAACAGGAAGAATGACCACAGGCTTATGGAATGCATCCCCTATGAAGAGTGCTAGACTATGGCAGAGTGTTTTAGCCTACTTTTAAAATAGAAAAAATAACCCCAACAACAACAACTGTCATCATAGGTGGCGTGCAAAGGGTTATAGGGATTGACTATACACTGTCTTTTCCAGCGCAGGAACTGGGCTCCATCAAACGAAGTTGCTAGAAGCCAAGTCAGAAGAGGAAACGGTGGTTCTTCAAATAGCTGGCAGTAGACCTGTGAAACTCTTAAACAGTACTGGGGATGCAAAAAGTGTGAGGAGACTGGACCAGAGCTTAGATGATAACACCAATGAGGGTGACTAAGTAGGGAAAAAAAAAAACAACTTCAGGCTCTTCCCCTCAGCAGAAAATTGTCACAGGCTGGGAGAGCATTTAGGGAATGTGAGAAATGTCCTGCTAATGGTCCATTTTGCCAAGTGTTCTGTATCTGCTAATGGCACGAGGACATGTCTGTGGGCTGCTGCTTCCCCAGTATCCACAGTCCCCGAATTACGGGTGTTAGAGGGCACCTCCCTGCCTGTTCCCGTTAGTATCAATTAATGGATCTATTATCAATTAATTTCTTTAAATTATTTTATGAATACAATACTGTCAACCAGTTCAGTAGCCACCATGTGAAAAAGTACTTATTCTCTTACTTAATTTAAACCAGTTTCTTGCTAGTTTTGTTCCAGTATTGTGCAATATTGTGCTTCAGTTAAATCCTCTGTTACACTTGTGATTTTGGAAACCTTGGTTTTATTGCCCAGGCTTTTCCTCTCCAAATCAAAGTGTTCCAGCTGTTTGGGCTTTCTTCTTGCAATTCAGCTGCTTCATTCCTATAATAATTTTAGTTAACCTTTCTCTGTCCCTTTTTCTAGCCTTCTGCTTGCTGAGGTGTGGAGATGAGAATGGCACACCACCCCAGATGTGGGCACACATAAATAAAATCATGCTTTTTGCTGCTAATAGCTTCCTAGTAATGGCCAACATTATGTTCATTTTTCTGGCTTTTGTTGCATGTTAAACCAAGGATTTCAGAGAACTGTCAAAAACATCACTTTCACTGAAAGTCTGTTTATGGCCACTGTTGGAAGCAGAGCAGTAATTATATGGACCCTCAGTCTGGGCCAGAATAATTTGTGTAATTGTTCTTAACTTTGTAAAATAGCTTTCTTCTACAGAGAAACAGTTGAGAAGCAAATGTTACTTCTCTGCACTCTGTGGTATAAAACTCAACTTAATAGCATAAATTACCTTTCATGAAACACTGTTGCTGCAATCCGTACAGTAGCTTGATGCCAAAGCCATTCTTCAACTTAGCATGGGTGCGTTGGAGTTGTGGGTGTATGTATGGTACTCCCTTCTGCCACTATAATTAGCATATAGGCCAGTGGTTTCAGTCTGGGGATGGACTGTGGGCTACCGCTGAATGCTTCATGAAAAGCGGTGAAGGCTGTGCAAGGAAACAAGTCTATTATCAGGCTTAAATTCACTATGCAGGGGCCTGCGCCTCCGTTGCAGAGTTTTTTAGGGGTTTGAACAGGAAAAAAAGAATGAAAAGCCACAGGTTTGCATTAATATCTTTCTGCTCCATGTATTAGCCTAGATTGCCCCTTAAATCTGTACTTAGCAAGAAGGAAATTTTTATTATTTGGCTTTTTAGACATTATTTAATGTTGCAGTCAAATGGCTGGAGCACTCAAATTTTGAACAGAATGAAGTCTATTAAAACTTGCATTGTGACATTTTCTGGTAAACATCTCTCATCTCTTAAACCCTCCTTAATTGCTTTGAGCACAAAATAATATAGCAGCAGAATCAGTGTGATTCATCTTTGTATTGCAGTGGGAAGGACTTGTAATTCTCAGTTTTTCAGTACCACTTATTCACAACAGTTCCTAATAAAACTCATAAGAAAAATTCAGCTTGCTTGTACTGAAATACTGAAAGAGTGCAACAGAAGAAAGAGTGAATGTGAAGCAAAAAAGAGAACTACTACAGCTGTTGTCTTACCGTCATTAAATTCAGTGTACTTCTCTTCCCATACCATTGATTGCTTCATTGAAGGAACTGTTTAGAAACTTATTTATCATTATTTCTTGGAAACTCAAAAAAAAGAAAAAACCCAGTAAATTGCCTTTTTAAGACTTTATTCCAATATAATTCCTTCATAATTATAGTAAAGGCTAATAAGTCATGTCATCAGTATGGTCTTGTTATGTTGCAGCAATATTGGTATTAACCAATTTGATTAAACATGAAAAATAGAATATTACAGCAGGAGTGTCTCTTAGCGTATACTGGTCCGTACTGTAATCGGTTCCTATGCCTTTATTTACTCCTAGGAAAGATAATGCCTTAAGCTTTCTGCTGTGCTACATCAGCAAGGCCTGCTTTAATCCGGGAAGGCTGAAGGGAGGGCTTTCTGCATTCAAGGGCCTGGAGCATCATTTTATCCCCAAGCATCTCTAAAGTGACTTGCTGCTTTTGATAGAGGACAAACACCAGTTGCACTGGTCCAACCTCTGTTAACATCTGCTTGGCTATAGCAGACACTAAAATGAGAGTCGTTTTACATCTGCTGCTTTCTAAAAGGAGTAGTGCTGGTTAATATCGAGTAACAGAATAGTCACGATAGAGTATGGAGATGGGAGGCGGGAGGTGTAAAGGGCGGGTGTTTTCCAGAGCCGGGAGCTGTCCTGCCCCGCAGTCCTGCACAGCTGCTGCGCACGTCGCACCGCCGGCCTCGCAGCCCCTCGCTCTCTGGGGTCATGCCTTGTATCTGCTCCGTGCTCTCCTGTAAAGCATATTGCAAGGCATTTTTAAATTTTTCTATAATCTGCTAACAGGTTATTTTATTACAATCACCGTCTAGCATAGTCTGTCTCAGCTATGGTGTTAAAACTTCCCACTAAGTATGTCTGTGATGATAGTGTGACATTGAGATGATGTTGCACTGCGCTGCTGCCGTGATTCTGCTGTGTTACACAGATCGTGTGCTGAATGAGGCAGTGATAATGGAGAAGTTAAATTACTCCTATCCCCCTGAGGGATCTGACCTTGTTTACCCATCTTTTGGATTATTATTGCTACAATGTGAAGAATTATCTTTTGTGCCTCTTTCACTTAATATTCCTTTGGCCTTGAAGGATTTGCTTATGCGCATGACTAGCAAGCAGTGGGTTTTATTTGCCTTAATGCAATTTTTGTAGGCAAATATTTTTATCAGAGAACATGTAACTTGGTAGCCTGTTGGAGCCTGGGAGCATTCTATTAAAGCTTTTGTCACTGATGAAGAGAAGTGGTTTAATATGATGATTGCCAGCCTTGCTGCAGCTAAATATACTGCCAGCACTTCCTTCTTCTTACCCTGATTTTATAGGACCTCACAAATGATGCTAGGGATCAAAGAGGCTTTAAAGGACAGGAACCAGACATAGTTGAGGGCTAAATGGGTCCCTCTGGGTGAACACAGAAGCGCTGTCTTTTGGGATTATACCAGAGGTCAAACACTCTAGAAATGAGACGACACAGTTACCATATGGGCCGAGGAGATAACATGCTATTCCTTTGCACTCCCTCACAACTTCCATTCCCATTTTGCATATCAAAAAAGAGCAGTGGTAGGGACTTATGGAGGCACTGTAGCTAGGTTGGCTAGCATGTAGGTGGGAGATGCAAAAGGGGAAATAGAGAAATAATGTTATCCTGCAGTTGATTTGTTTTTTGCAGTGTGAGGGAGGTAGCTGGAAGGGGAGAGGAGTAATGTTGACTCATGCACTCCTACTCCATCAGTGTGGCAGGGCTCTCAAGCTGGTAATCAGTGGATTAATATAAATAAACTATCTAGTCATGGAGTTTTGAATATTTAGAAGCAGAGCTAGTGAATAGTTAATGGACTTTGTCACAGAATATGCAACTACAGATGTGAAGACACCTGATTTTTCATACCGTATTTCAAATTCAGTGGTTCCTTGCTTGTATTGATTCGTGCAGAGGATGATGCCTTTGACCTGCCACAGAGCAGAGTGCATGCTGCAAGATTTGCAGCTACCTATATTTCTGTGAGTATAGCACAGTTACCTTTTTGTGGCAATATATATATTTTTTTCTCTTCCCAGCAGTGATCTTTTAGTTCTTTTTTTTCATCTTTTTTTTTAACTGGAAAAGAGCCAGAGTATACTTAAAAATGGCATCAACAGAAGATATAGCTATATTTATTCTCAGCCTGGTCTTAGCATCTAGGATAAGAATGAGGCATTTTTCCAGTATAGGTAGGTCAGGTATTAAGTGACTTATTTTAGTGGTGTTTCTCAAATAGCTTTTCTATCAGGCATATATTCCTACAGATTTCAAATAATCAAGGTTTGGACTCAACATGGTATATTGTCTCTCAGTTCTTGATTTTCATAAGTGCCAGGGAGAACTATGCAAAATTCACTGATCTTGGTTTGTGTGATTGTGATTCCTACCTTCCCTGGAGCTGGGAGGTAGTACTGCGTCATTTGTCTTCTATTTCTGAGTGATTTTTTTTTATATATATAAATAGGAAGCATCTTTCTTTGGTTTTGAGCAGCAAGGATAGGGAGAATATAGGGTAGAAGTTCCTTGACTTCTTCCCCCATTAATTCCATCTTTATCCCTTTCTGCCCCCCATCTTCTTTTTCCTTGCCTGTGCATTATACCCTCCTAAATCTCAGCAGCTTTCCTTGGCTTTCTCTATTCTTCAGTTCTGCATCCAAAACTCATAGAAGAATATAAAGCTAATGGAAAAGTAGGTTTTAATCAGCTGGTGTTTTGTAAGCACTCTAATCTTAGACACTAATTTGCAGTAAGGATTGATTTTCTCTTTAGTGTGTAAGATTATGATGCCTACAGAACAATGGAACTGCACATGATCATAAGAAAGCAAACTGTGCACCAGCTGATTAAAGCCTACTCTTTCATTAACTTCATATTCTCTTATTCCCGCTCTGAGTTTTCACCTTAGAAATAACCAAAAAAAGATTTTAGATTTTTCTTATTGTTAAACCAGAATGTCTCAAAGCTAAAATTGCAAAGATGATTCTGCAGAGTACAGGCAGATTAAAGGAGTGCCTAATAATGTGCTGTGTAGGAATTCTTGCTTTAGGAGTCCCTGAGGCTTCTCTGTTAGAAACGCATCAGCTTGTGGTTTCAGTCTTGACCTGTAAAGGGCATGAGTGTTGTGCAAAGGTGAAATCCTGAGTGAGTAAGAACAATTTAGGAAGAACTAGAGCTGTTAAATCCCCAAGCAGATCCATACAAAAATTAGTGTGATCTGACAATTTTGTAAAATGAGGCTTCTGAGGAAGCTGTTTCTTGAACGTAGCCTTAGATGGTCTCATATTAGGGCCATCAATCCGATCCTTTTCACACTGAGGTCCAGTGAAGTTCAAGATAATCTGAATGAGTATTGAATATTCAATGAATACTGAAGCATTTAGACTTAGAGGACAGGAAGAGCAGCCACGTGAGATAATCATTTGGGTTCAGATAAAGCATAGAGCTATGCGTATGTACCTGCTTTGAAGTTGGTAGAGGCTTAAATAAGGAAGAAAGGGAAAGAGCCTTGTCTTTGTCTAGAAATCTTTTGAAGCAAGTAACCCAAAGAGTAACGTGCAGGGATAGGTGCACAAAAGATGGACTTTTCGGCTGCTGTTGCATACAGGGTTTTGTGTTTGGGAGAGTGTTGTGATTCTGACAGACTGCCAAATACAGGCTTACTGACGAAGGTATTTGTCAATGTGGAGGTACCCAGATCCTCAACGGCGAACCAAATGGATTTGTGGACCTAGATCATACCTGAGCATGTGGTCCATCTGAGTACAACTATCAGAGGGGATGTAAACTCTGACTGGCATTTTGAAATGGAATTGATGCTTGCTTAATGTGAGCGATCACGATGGCGAGTCTCTGATTTTTCCCTCCGGGGGCCATATCATTGCACTTAGAGAAACCAGGTAAAGGTATTATGGTGCCATGCTGTAGAGAGCAGCATGAAAGAACAGAGTACTAAAGAGATGCTTCTTCCTAAAAGGAATACAAAGACCACAAGGTTAAAACTTCTGCATGTAGGTCATTAGTGCTCAAGTAGTTGAGGTAGATAGCAGGTGTTAGGAACCCTTACTTTCTTTTTCTGGGCTAACAGACATTCCCCAGAGGATAATTTCAGAAATACTGTTTTCTAATCTTTTATGTTTGTTAATGAGAACAAGATGCCAAAATGCAGACTAGCAGTGAGAAAGAAAATAGAGAGAAGTAGGGTTTGGGGTGGTTTGGGTTTTTTTTTTGTTAAATCGATAAGCTACTGCTTGCACATTGAAGATGAACTCTGTTACCATGTTCATATTTTCTTGAATAAAAGATTAATTCTGAGTGATGATTCAAGTGGAAATATGGAAGCGAAGTTTAGCCTTAATAGTTTAGTGCAAGCATATGAAAAAAACATTAGTTTTATGTAACGATTCAGTTTAAAGTGAATGATCTACATCTTAATCAACATCTATTCACAGTGGGCTTGTTTTCAGGGTCATGAAGGCAGATGGCTCTGCATTGTGGCTAATTCTGTAGCATCTGGTGGAGGCTTAAAGAGGAATTATTAGGAAAGGTGGAATACACATGAATTTATTTTGAATAGTTAAATGACAATGTACTTTAGTCATTTGTAGCTTTGTATCTGCAAGTGTAAACTCAGAAGCAAAAGAATGTTGTGCTGGGAATATTGGTCTTACAATTTACCATTCCTCTTCCCTACTGCAAGCATACAGACATTCATTTCTATCCTTTGTATGCTTTTTCTCTACCTTAATCAAAATCAGCCAGCTGGTTCTTAGATGCAGCTGCTGTGGGACAATAAACATGTTTATATTGTATGCTGTAGTAGTACAGGTTAGTATTTGTTACAGTGACTAGACTTAGCCTTGTATCTAGTAGTGTGTGTAACTTGGAGAGTATAGTTCTGCTCTATTATTACTGAAATAGCTTTCTTGTATTCTGCGTGTACACACATTAGATTCTGTCCCTCCTAAGGCAGAAATCTAGTGTGTCCGCTATAGAATCAACTCACCACTTCTGTTTAGTCCAAGTTAGGAAGACCTTTCTCTTCCCCCTTTACACTCTTCTGATATGAAGATTATTTAGATATCTCAGTTCTAAATTGTAAGCTGGCGTAATAGGTTGGAAGCTCTTTAGTTTTCTGTCCTTTTGCTTTGCCATTCTTTCAGAACATGTTTTTTGTACAAAAAGTTGGCAGTGATGTAAATAACGGTGGAGTACTTAGAAGTTGTGTGGCTTGGCTAGGATGTGCTTTTTATTTTGCTGGTCACTTGGAAGTGGTGTTTTTTTCCTAGCTTTCTCTAGTCTGTGATGATGGTTCCAATTATAGGCTAGTCTGATTCAGAAAGCAAGCCACAACAGACTGACAAGATGAGAATAAGTATGAAATAACAACTTAAGCACCGAGGAGCAGTTGCCATAAATTTTACCATTTGTCTTGCTGGTATGGCTGCAGTTTTCTTCTTTGTTTTGGGAGACATTTGTGGTGATTTTAGAGAAAGTTAGGATGGCTTTTATGGATTTGAATAATTTTTGTATCATGCGGTGTTCCTGTGTGGCTGTGAAGCTATTTTGTTCTGTGGTATGAGAAGAATAATTCACCAAAGCATGTTTTTAATGTTCAAAGGACAAATTTTCTTAAATTCACGTGTGCCTCGTTTGTGCACTGCTGCCTTGCTCCCTATTTTGTATCCTGGTCATTAAGAGATGCAAAAGCTTGAGGGTTTTGTGACTTTCTGAAGGAAACGGAGCCAGTGTTTCTCTTACACATAGCACCAAAATGGTACTGAAGGTAAGTAGCCTGTGGGCTGCGAATTATCTGTAATGGTTGAGGAACCCGGTGCTCTTGAGCCAAGTTCGTTACTCAATCTTGCAACACTCTGGACCAGCAAATCAACAACCTTTTTATAAAATACGCTTCTAAAGAATATATTTGGTGTGAGAGACAGGCTAGTAGAAATGAAGTTGTGTAGGAGATTGGTAAATGTAAGAGCCTAAGAACAACAATATGAAANTGAATTCGGACCAGAAATCTGTTTAGCCTGGTACTCTGGCACCCGATGGTGACCCACCGTGGGTGCTGTACGGAGCAGGTCAGGTATGTAACCTACATCTACCCTGGCTGTCCTTCCATGTTTAGCGATTTGTGGCTTGAAAATGATGCACTGCCTTAGTAACCTCTGATGTATTGTTCTACAAATTTATCAGTTTTCTTCCTGAACTCATACATTCTTTTAGCATCCACACAAATCAGTGGCAAAGAGTTACGTAAGTTAAAGGTGGTGTGTGAAGAATTTGCTTTTGTTGTTTTTTTTTTCTTTTCTCTTCAAATGAATCGCCTGCTGGTTTTATGTTCCCTACTTTTTGTGCTGAAGATACAGTGAACAACTGGACCATAATTTTCCTTTATGTATCATTTGTGATTTTATAGAGCTGTTCATGCTTCATCCTCCTGCTGTCTCTTTTACGAGGTACAAGAATAAAAGCATGCTGTATCTATATTTTTATGTAGTATATGAATGCAATGCCATGTTAATATACTGCGTGTAAATCTGCTCTATCAGATTGCTCTTGCAGTAACAATAACGACTAGACCATCTTCCATATTTTGCAGAACTGCTAGTGTAAAGCGGCTCTGCATGTTCGAAGCCATAGCTCAATGGCAATCTTCCTGAAGCTGTGCTGTTTCCATGTATCTGTGAGGCATTTAGAAAACATCTTCAGCACCCATCCAAGTCACAGGGGAGTATTCAGCATCTTTTTAGGAGAAAGTTAAATACTCATGTCAGATTTGAGAATCAGATCTGCCCGGTTTCCCTGTGGTCTGATACAAATTAATTTGATGCCATTATATTAAAACAAGGGCAAAGTTGGATACTTGGTCCTTAAAGTTTTATTTTAATTTTTTTCACTTGTAAGACTATTTTTTTTTTTCACTGTAGGTTCTAGCGTTGCGTTTTTAATGCCGCCTTTCCCATTTTGTTTCCCATCTTGTGAATTTGGCCATGATACTCCTCCTCCCCGCCCCTGTCCCGCAGAGTTAGTTCCTATGGTTACCCCCCCCTTTGTGGGGTGACAAAGGTTGGCATCTTGATTCTCCCTGAGCCAAATTCTGCCCTTTGACTCTCTCCCCTTTTCACACCCCTTGCTAAGCTTGGCCTCTTGCTCTGCTCGGAGGCTTGTCAGCCAGGGGGTTCCCATGGAAACGAGGAAGGAAATTTGAAAAGAGGAGAGGAGAGAACAGAAGCACAAAGGGCTGGTTAATTTGAATTTGAACAAGGAAGGCAGGCTCCTTGTAGTTCATCTTTGTGTGTTGTAGAAACCTGAAATTTATCTTTTAAAAGTTGCTTTCAATTTGTAAACTTGTTTATATTCCCTGTTTCTTGATTTATAGAACAAAAGTTGTCATGTTTGTGGCACTGAGCAAGGAGAAACATCTTTCTTTTTAAATTCAATGAGAGAATTCTGGTCAGCCATTCATTTAGCTTTTTTCCTCTCACAGGTCCAAAAGCATCATTCATGTTTTTCATATTTTTCTCTGAAAACTTACATATATTACATTTTTTGCCTTCATAATGATTCAATTGTACTGTCAATTATCTAACATCTGTGCATCCTTTTTTGTGGAGCAGTGGATGAATATATGCTGTTCAGAATCAGCAGACCCATTAGCTGAATCCCTGCTCATAAGTATTTCTTCTGGTTTCTTATTGTACGTTTTTGGCATCGTGGTCAGATCTGGGCAGGTGCATTATGGAAATGTAACTGCAGAGAAGAATACGGTAACAAAGTTTGACCTTGCATTTCAGTTTTGATGCTTGCTGTCAATAATAAAGAATAAAAAGCAAGAAAACAAAAAGGTGTGTCACGTGATAGTGCCTTTTGGGGCATTTTGACTGCATATTTAACAAATGTGTTAAATAATTAAAGTTTGATACAAATTTGTTGAAGAACAGTGAAGTTACCTTGTCTTCAGATTTTCCTCTGTAGCTCTTTGAATGACAAATGGTCTGTCTAGTTCTTACAGAAAAATAGTCTGTACCTCATATAGAAGAAATACCATTTAAATAGTCTGATTTGAAAATTTGTCCTCAAGCTGCACTTTTACAAAATCTTGTGGCTAAAATACTGAAGAATCTCAGATCCTGAAGAGTACACAGATGTTTTCCTTAGTCTTACTTTGCAACTACGGGCGGGCAAATTATTCCTGTTATTCAGAATAACCTTAATTAAGTGGCATCACAAAAAAGGCAACATAATTCTTCAGATCCATCAGTTACTTTTTTCTGACACAACGGGAGGCAGTTGCTTTTGTCTGGAAATAGTAAGCTTCCAGGCTTTAAAAAATTTAGGCTTTGGTTCCCCTCCCACTTGGTACTAGTTGCTATTAGTAGCCAGGGTCACGGAGGGGACTCAAGAAAGGGATGTTGAATTGAAGCCAGGACTGTAAAAGATCTGTGGCTTGCAGGTCTGCTGCAGTGGTAGCCGATTCCTCTGACATAACCTGTTGTACCCATCAGAGAGGAGCCAGTGTGACAGATCAAAGGACACAGTTTTGATCTCTCGATGTTTGTCCTCATCCGTGAGGTGGGAGGCAGTGGGAGCCAAGTATGAGTGAAATCAGCAAAGACCTATTGAGCAGAACTCATCGTGAAACATTAATGTACGTACGTACACTCCTATCCACTATCCTGTCCCTATCCTGCTGCTTTGGAGGTTTAAGAGACAAAGGGAGCTGGAAAGCCAGCTCTGCTGTATGAACTTCCTGTGGTTCTTCAGAGCAGAAACGCCCTCTCACTGGTCTTGTGTGAGCCCTGCTGTGGGTAACCAAAGGGGGCTTATCACAGCAGGCTTCCAGCCTTCCCCACCTTGTAGCCCCACACCTGGTCTTTGCTCAATTGCATTTTCCATCCTTTTAGACACAGATATATATGAAAGGGATTTTGCAGCATTGGGCAATTATTCAAAGAGGCAATCAATGGGAAGAACGCACTTATCCCCTCTTGTCTCTTGCATCACCGTCAAATGCTTACATCTCCAAGCAATTTAATGCAGTCTTTCCTATTTATCTGACCTGCTCCTTTATAGCTGGATCCCACTGATTCCATCCTTTGTTGATTCCCCTGTTTCAAACACCCCTGCCGTGTATTCCGTACAGAACCTGACACACGGAGTACATTCACAGTGCTTGTGAGTGTCACTTACTGTTTGAGATACGTTTTGAAGAGGTACTTCTTCCACGGCACCCATAGATATTTGCTTCTCTTTATTCTGTCTAACTGGGAAAGAATTTGGGTCTATCATCCTGTCTAGGGGCCTCACAGAGTAGTTGCATACTCTTTTTGTCTTCCCTTGTTTCCTTCCATCCGTGTCCCCTCTCTCCTCCCACTGTCTTGTTAATCCCATTATTGTGTTAGGTCTTGTCCTACTTGTCTGGAGTGTTTCAAAGACATGCAAGACACACTGTGGGAGCAATTTTTCCCCAAACTATGTTAGTGATACAGAAGAGAGCGAGGCACAAACTCCTGTCCTCAACTGGGAGGAACTTCTGAACCTTGGAGGGCAAAATATTATTTAATCTATTTTGAGACAAGCAAGTGCGCTTTTAGGGTGCCGCAGAAACAAATAAGCAGAGGCACTGTGGGAATTCCTGACAAATATTTATCTGGTAAATTATTAACTGTAGGGAAGAAAAATCAACTTCGGGAGCTTGTTTTTATTGTTAATTTGATAGTTTTGGTGAGGTTTTCAGAATTGGTCATTCCAGTGCTTGTGAGGGGGATAACAGCTTTCTGTCCAGTGGAAGTGTTGTACAATTGCAATTGTTTTTTTTTAATTTTCTTTCCCTGTTCTCCCCTATAGAGTTCATCTGTGACCTCATTAACTTGGCACTAAATGGGAGTGTAAATGGGAAAGTATCCCTTGATGAATCTTAAATTTTAATTTACAGCTGCTGTGTTCAGACATGTTTTTTAAAAATAGTTAATTATTAAAATTGAAGTCATCAACTAATTATCTTAAAGCTTCTATTTTGAGCAGAAATGAATTTTCATTTAGTATTTTGAAGTAAATTGAGATTTTTCTCAGTCTTAACTTCTCTGTTCTCTATTACTGTCTGATGAAGTAGTGACCCTCTTGTAATTCTGTAATTAGGTAAAAGAAATATATATTGGGATGGAAAATCTCTTTTAAAAGTTAAAAAAGCAATCCTTGTAGATGGAGTCAATGTTTGGTCAGAATGTATAGACTCACTGTAGAATTCTAATAATGAATGAAAAATCTCTTTCCAATGACTCAAAACTTCCCCAAAAGCCACCTCATTTTCCTATTGTTTGTGTCCAGCTGTACGTGCTGTACAGATAGCACAGGGGAAGAATTTCATGCGTAAAACCAAAATACAGAAAGTTGATCCCAAGATTCAACTAGCTGGATCACCTTTTATTTTTGTAATGGCTTTATTGTACTTGATTGCAGTAACAGCAACAGTACAGGATGATTCTGTGCAGAGCTGTTGGTAGCACTAAGAGATACAGTGTTGGTTTTTTTACTCAAACTTCCAGGTAAATGTACAAGTTTTCCTGGATAAAACCTGAATTATATCATTATCTGCCCACATCTACCCAATTAATGCATGTGAAGAGTACTAAGTACTGCAGCTTTACTTTTCTTGTGTTAGAAATTCACTGAAATAATTGCAAAAACAGTTATAACCCCCTGACAATCCTTACAATCAAAATAGTCTGAACTGTAATTGGTATATGAGAGAGAAGAGAAATGGTAACAGCTATTGTAGAGTAAGTGGAAGGTGCTGTTGAATTGAGATTTGGAGATGGCACAGCTTGATTTGGGTTGTGGCCTTCTCTAGTAAATGCATATGGGGGAGAGTGGGGCTGCAGAGTTTGTAGAGTGTAGACCACACACCCAAGAAAACCATCCTGCATTACTTATGCACATGAAACAACCTGCTGATTTTTAGAATTAACTATACCAAAAGGCAGTTTAGTATATGAGACTGATGGTGTAGCCTTTCTGGAAATTAAGTGTGAGGGAAACAAAATAAATAGTTGTCAAGCCAGTAGACAATATGTTTTAAATATTGCCTTGTGAAATATCCTTAATTTTGAGGCACAAAGATGGAAATCTTCTCTCTTATCCAACTTGTTGACACGTGTGTATATGTCTGTGCCTGTGTATGTCTGCGTGCGTATGTCTGTGTGTGTTTTTGCTGCTATGTAGATATAACAGATGGTTTGTAATGTTAGATTAAGACGCAGCTGTTAAAATATTAGCATTCACTTTACAGATAGACTTTGTTTGCTATTCAGAATAATTTTTATAGCATTAATCCAACAGAATATATTCTTACTTCAGTTTGCATCGTATTATTCATGTACAGAGTTGTATTGGATCAGTGTCATGCTCTGCTTCTTTCCAAGCCATATATACCAAAAAACCCTGACTTTTCTGTTGCTAGAGATGCATTATTGTATTACCTGAGTATTCCTTTTGATTTTCAATTTGGACAATAAATATGGGCAGAGTCAAGAAAAGTTCCAATATGTAGCCAAACACATCTGTAAAATCATTTGGCACAACTGATTTTGTTTTTTTATATAATAGTACATGACAGAGTAAGAATCCTGGTGGATATTGCAAGACCATTCCCTGAAGTATTTAGGTTGGATTCATTATGGGCTGTCATAGGAGTAAAATTCAGTCATTTAACCTATGCCCAAGGAGATGTTGATCCTAATGTAGCCAGGTGAGACACGAGAGTTTTTGAGTGGTAATTCATTCTTTGAGAACACTGTCTGATATTCGTAGCTCAAGCAGTAAGTTTGTTTATTATGACAACTGAATCTGCCATTGTATTCTCATATATGAAACCAGGTGTTTTGGCTAGTAAGAGAATTTTGTGAGGGAATTTTCACAGCAGACCGGCTGCCAAGGGACTAGCAAATAGAGCTTCCTGAATTCATTTAGTGTGTTTTTTCTCTTGCAGCCTTCTGTCTGCAAAAGCTTATGCTCCTGGATTTTAGCAGCATCCACGCCTGTTCTCTGCCATAGCACAAGGTCTTTGTCATAGAATCATAGAATCATAGAATGGTTTAGGTTGGAAAGGACCTTGAAGATCATCGAGTTCCAACCCCCCTGCCATAGGCAGGGACACCTCCCACTAGACCAGGTTGCCCAAGGCCACGTCCAGCCTGGCCTTGAACACCTCCAGGGATGGCGCCTCAACAACCTCTCTGGGCAACCTGTGCCAGTGCCTCACCACCCTCAAAGTGAAAAACTTCTTCCTAATGTTCAATCTAAACCTGCCCTCTTCCAGTTTGAAGCCATTCCCCCTTGTCCTGTCACTACATGCCCTAGTAAAAAGTCCTTCCCCAGCTCTCCTGTAGGCCCCCTTTAGGTACTGAAAGGCCGCAATAAGATCTCCCCGGAGCCTTCTCTTCTCCAGGCTGAACAGCCCCAATTCCTTCAGCCTCTCCTCATAGGAGAGGTGCTCCAGCCCTCGGATCATCCTCGTGGCCCTCCTCTGGACACGCTCCAACAGGTCCATGTCCTTCTTATGTTGGGGACTCCAGAGCTGAATGCAGTACTCCAGGTGGGGTCTCACGAGAGTGGAGTAGAGGGGCAGAATCACCTCCCTCGCCCTGCTGGCCACACTTCTTTTGATGCAGCCCAATGCATTGTCTATTGTCTTCTGTGTTGCGGAGCTAATGCTATAAAACTCAAGGGTTTACCTTAAACATATCCGTGCAATGTTTTCTGGGTCTGGCTGGGTCCACGGCAGCTGAACTCTATTTTCAATGGTTATGAACACACCAATGTCCTGAGCAGCTTAGGGTTCAGTGTTAACTGTAAGGTCAGCTTAGCTGTGCCCTGGTTGGGCACATCATGGTTGAACTCGATGATCTTAAAGATCCCTCCCAACCTAGACAATTCTATGATTCTATGTTTTTCGTCCTCCAGTAACATGTCCTTTTTGCACCAGAGTTTGCCCAAACTTATTGGAAGGTCGTTAAGGAGCTAAACCAGTAAAAAACTAAGCTTAGAAAAAAGTGAATTGATCAACCCAGGAAAGATATTTAGATGCTAACACTTAAAGGTCTCAGCATTCAGGATCTTACCCTGACTTTTTACACTACTACTAATGGTCCAAATACAGCATGTGTGGCTTTGAAGTTGGTTTCGTGGGCAGTTTAAATCAATGTTAAACCCAGGTCAGCGCGAAGGAGGTGGGTGGCAGGGGAGAGGGCAGGGGTCGATAAACTTATGCCCATTGTGAAACTGCACCCTGAAGTGCCTTAGATGACAACTGTAATTTGTCCTCATTTCACAGCCGTATAGGAGGAGGAGGATGACAACTGTACAGTTCACATTTACTTTTAAGGGAGCCAGCATACTGTACATTCCCTTGGTTAGTCTGTTGAGAAGCACTTTGGCTTGAATGTCAGAATTCAGAAAACAGAAGCCTTCTTCCATCCTCATCCCACTGGACAACATGGAGCTTCATGTAGTCTGCATTGGCTTGTAATATTAGGCTGTCTTAGATATTCTGCTACGTCAGCTGTGTAAAAAAGCCACAGTTAGTGAAGTCACACATGAAATAGCAGAAGTCATCAAGCCTTTGAGAAATAAATTATCTTCAACAGGAGTATTCAGTGTTGCTTTCATTGTATTTTAGAAATCCAACTTGTCTAATTTTTATTCTGCAGGGTATTAATGTTGTTTATTATGTGTCAGACGCTGTCATTCTGTATGTTGATGGCAGTAAAAATGAAAAGGTGAAGCAAATCTGATTGGTAATTTTGCAGCTTGTCTATGTCTTTATCTATATCTTCCTTCATGTTTCCTATTTTTAGAAATTCCCTTTTTATGAGCTCTTAAGAACTTGACCTGGCTACCGACTCCATTGTATGCTCTCAAGTTAGTGTCAAGTCTTCTAACAAATCATCATACCAAATGCTTTTCCTCCTTCACTCAGCAAGACAAATTTTTGAGCACCGTGCCAACAGTGGATTGTTTATACTCTTTGCTCCTGTTAGCCTTCAAGGAGACAGACCTCCCTTGAGTTGGCAGAAATAGTCCATGAGTCCCTAAAATGCAGATGAGTCTGTGGTGGCAGAGCTGAGGGAAAGAAAAGGTTGTTATCGCTAATGCTCCACTTCTCATAATGGGTGTCTTTCTCCTTCCCACAGTGCCAACAGCACTGGAGCATTTTTCGGCAGGCATCAAAGCAGTGATCACACTCAGTTTGTACTTGGAAGGTTGTCTTTGCAACCACAGGAGACAGAAATGTGTCATTTAAGTGAAAAATACTGTTTTGTCAAGACATAGAGCTCTTGCCTGGTAGTCTCTTGCTTGTCCAGGCAAGTGTGCTTTATAGTGTCTTGTCTTAATAGTATCTAAAATATGGTCCAGAGGAGTATTTATTATATTTTGTGATACTTTGGAATTCTCCCAAGCCCATCACAGCAGGCATATGGAGAAGAAGGAGGAAGTCCAAGCAATCTCAGCTGTCTTATAAAAACTAACACTTCCTGCAAATGGAAATTGTTACCAGGACCACCCATCTGCATTCATCAGTTCCTAAAACATAAAGATCACATTTAGGAAAAGTGCAAATTGACAGATGGATGCCATCTTTTCAGTGTCTTCCAAAGGAACTTCAGAATTTAAAATGAAGCAGGAGACCTCTTTAAAGAAGAAGAGCAGATGGCTCTGCTTTTTAGTCATATAGACAGAGATTAATGTCATTTGCTGCCTTTTAACTACTTTCATCTTTATCCTACATTTTTTCCTGCAGTTGAGAAGTTAACCTCAGCTGTCTGTTTACAGACCAGAAAGCTTAGGATGGTTTGCATGATTGCTGCCCTTTCACAAGTAAGCCAGGTAAAATAATTGGTCTTAGGCTTTAAAGTAAATAACAGGGTGATTGTCTGGTTCAACCTATAGCATGAGAAAAATATAATTTAAAACCATACTAATTACTTGACATTTTTATTGTTGGAATTACTTAATAGCTATTGTGGACATATGTTTTGGGACTAAAGAAAAAGAATCTGAAATTTTTTGCTTCCCAGCCCCTTAAGTAGTACAGTGTCAATCCAGTCCTCATTGCAACCATAATTTTTCCAGCTAACATCAAGTTATGAGACATGGGATATCAGAAGGCAGTGGGTTATGTGGTTCGGAAGGGTTCACACAGATAATATGAGAATAGCTTTTTTCCATGCTGAAGAGGAAAGCTTAACGAGCTGCCAGAATTGTGACTCCATTTGGCTTTTCATACCTGCAGCACTGTACAAAGCTAAAAATAATTACCAAAGAAAAAAAAGTATATGTAAGTTTCTCCAGACAAGGAAGTTAATGGTGAGGTAAGCTTTGAATGTACATTATGCTAAGTATTCTACACTAAATTTGTCTTGGCACTGTGCATTAAAAGCAGGCTTGGGCAAATTAGCCTATTGCCTTTTGAAAACAGAATCAAGTGTCCGTGCAAGTGAGCTGCACTTCCATAGTCACATTAAGTTGAGCAAGTGTGGACTGATTCCAAAAGAAATGGACTTCTGCACACCTAACTGTGTGTTTCTGGCCCTTTCTGCAACCATTTTTTATATGGCCCTACCTAGCTCAGGGCCCAATTGAGTGGAAAAAGAAAGTAGCTTTTTGTTAGATCTGGCTATGGTATTTCAAAGTTCATGCTCCAGCTCACTGCTCTTTGCAAGCCACCAGCTCTGTTACCTGCTGTAGCTGACCCTGCCCTGGCAGGGGGGTTGGACTAGATGATCTCCAGAAGTCCCTTCCAACCCTGACCAGTCTGGGATTCTGTGATTCTGCCGTGCCTGTGTGAGCACTCCCTAATCTTCTTCAGGAAAGCACCCATTAGGTTAAGGCAGGACTCTCAAGTACAGCCTCATTTGAAGTTAGCGCCAGCAGTTGAAGTACTACAGCAGTTGTTCAGCTCGGGATATCAACTTAGAACAAATATTTTCAGGTTAAGTTTGTGTACCAGCATGACTGCGGGCTGTAGGCTCCGGCAAACCTCGCAGGATTCAGGGGAGCGTGCAGGTCAGAGCCATTGGAGAACAAATTTCCACTGTCTCAAGAAAACCAATTCTGCTTGTAAGAGTCTCTAGAGAGCATTCACACCAACTGCCAGAGCTGTGAGAGCAGTTCAATCGGAGAAGACGTGTAGTTATCAAAAGCAGGAGGCGGTAACATGTTCAGTCTAACTAGCTGTTGTCTGAAGAGTTAAAACTGTCTGCAGCTCCTCGGGAGGCAGCCTGGAAAGAATTATTGCCCAGGCACTTTGAGATACAATTCAAGATTTTTTTTCCTAATGAATAGCAAACTAAAATCAAACATAGGGCAACACAGGACAGAAAGAGCAGATCATGTGGCTGGCCTGAGACAGGATACGCCCTGAGGCGGTTGCTTCCACCAGAGAATTGCAACAGTAATTGATAGTCATAGCATCGCTCTTTTCCCATGAGCCTGAGGGAAGAAAACTTCCCTCCTTCCGTCTATGAGTTTATGAGAATGCTTCCTGTTCGGGTTTCTGGTAAAAGGAAGGAATATATAAACAAACAGAATCGTGAAAGATCACCAAAATAATTTCATTTAAATCTTGCAAGAGTGTTATTTCCCAAATAACAGTCAGCTAAATGGTTACCGCCATGTAAAATAAAAGGTAGAATTTGGTTTATTATCTGTCAGTAATAGGAGAAATCTGAAACTGTAACATAGTTCCACGGTGTATTTATAGTTTGAGTTACTGCTTTTGCTTTGTAACCAAAAGTGAGAAATTGTTTCAAAAATTATTTGGGGGGCAGAATCTACACATATCATCCCAGCTCTGCTGTGTCCTTCGTCCCTTCCTGAAAAAAAAAAAAAAAGAAAAGAAAAGCAAAGGTAAGCAGGAAATTTCTACTCTCTGTTAGAGCATGGCCGTTAAAACGTTGCGCAGGGTTTGTCTTTTCAGCAGATAGGAATTGTAGGGAGGGAAGGAGCTGGGGCCACGCTGCTGGGAGCTGGGAAATTTCCGAAAGGCAGGTTTGCTACCAGCAAAAAAAATTCTGGGGAAAAGGGAAAAAAGAGATGGGTAAGGTTGGACTGCAAGTTGGACTGCTGTGAGGAAAGCGGTGGTACAGGACTGTGCCGTGTTATTTGGTACACAACACCTGCACAGCAAAGCGACGGAGGGGTGAGAGTGTTCTGTCTCAGCCTGGAAAAAGTCGGGTTCATAATGCTGCCGTTATCACTGGGTTTGAAGGAATTTGCACGGTGATAAAGATTGCTCTCAGAGGTGGAAGGACCAGTGGGTGTACAACTGTAGATATATTATACAGTTATGTGATCTGGCATATTTTAAATACTTAAGTACCGTCAGGAGCGAAGAAGTGTTTATCTCTTCTTAAACATTTATCTCTTCCCCTTCTTGGATTTCCCAGGACTTGGCCTGAATTATTGAAATCACTTTGGCTATCACATCTTCTCTTGTCCCTGTCATCTTCCTTTTTCCTCTGTATGTTGAGTTGTTCAAGAGGCGTTCCTCAAAAGCACGTCCCATTTAAACAGGGAGCCTTTTGTTAGGCACCGAAGTGGAATAGGGCTAAATGTCATAACTTGCACTGCGTCCTTGGGCAAGAGCATAAAAAAAGTCTCTTGATCTCCCTGGCTTTATTTTTAATAGCGAATAACAGAATCAGTAGGTGGAAGTGACTTTTCATCCTAGGAGCAGCAACGAAGTAAGATAATTTTAGAGATAGGGCTCTTAACAGACTGAGCTGCTCACAGGCACAAACGCTGCTGTTACAGGTTGAAAGCAAGTGAGTCTCTTTTTCTGCATTACAAGGAGTAGTTGTAGGGTGTTTTCTTCTTGTGTTTAGCTTAGCCTCTTCATGAATTTAGAATAAACCGGTTTGATATAATTCGTAAGAGTTTTTGTCTGCCTGCTTTTGCTATTTTGAGAGCCTGGATGGTGTGAGAGAAGCCTGGAGTTGCTGAGAAACAGAGCAGCCAGCACTAGGGGAACGGTCCTATTAAATTACCCCTACTGAAGTGTGTTTCTGCAGTGTCGTTGGGGTTGAGTATATCTGTACTGTGTTTTGAGGAGTATGCCAAGGCCATACTCAAAACCGGACTTGTTTTCTGCGGTGATAAAGAACCCTAAGTGCAGCTAGCGTGCCCTCCAGGGCCTGAGGGACTTTGTTGGGGGAGATTCAGTTACACTAGTGTTACTTCACATGTTTCGGTGTCTTCAACCCAGCCTCCAGCTGCCGTGCCAGAAGGGAGTGGGTCCCTGCGTAGACCCTGTGCCATGTCTGTCAGGCCCAAGAGAGGGCAGATCTTGTGCTTGATCATCCAGGCCCATGTGGATGTTTTAGAAAATGAATGGCATCTTAGCTAGCAGGAGAAGCCGGTGTTTAGGCAGCTGTCTCGCAGCCTGCGTGTTTGAGCACCCTGTAACTTAGCCCTGGGGCTGCTGAAGGGGACAGCCTGCTCTTACCGAGAGTGCTCTCTCAGACCCTGGAGCCATTGCCAAAGAGCACCATCTGCATCCCCATTTTTGGATGTTTCCTGTCTCAGTTCCAATATTGCCTCAGACACCGTTGCCCAGTGTCTTGGAGTCGGCTGAAAGCGTTTGCAACAGCCACCTGCCCCTAGTAGGATCAACAGGATACAAGGAAATATTGGTACCCTTCTGTTCCCTTGAACTTGCTTTACTGCTTTTGCTTTGCAATAGGCGTGATCTGGAGCTCTGATTGCACAGTTTTCTTACGTGCATACCCTGAGATTGTCTGGGATCTTCCTAAATGGTACAGCTTTCTGCAGATCAACCAAAACCAAACAGATCTTTTAATGAAGGTGAAGTAGCAGGAAAAGAGAAATTTCTGAAACATCTTTTTTTAATGGAAGGCCTATCAGAGGAGAGTAGTAGAGCGTTTGTCAGCAGAACTTGAAATTTAGGTATGGGTACATGCAAAACTGTAGTGGCAGGAGGTGAGACTTTGGCGGGGGTAGGCATTCAGCTAGTAGTTCTTTTTCCGTAAAGATATAACTTCATTTTCTTATTTTGAAGGTTCTTTGAAAAGAAGGAAAGGTAAACACTTTCCAAAATAAAAATGGAGTTTTCCTTTTATTTTCCCTTGCCATCAAATAAAGACTATTATCTTATGTTTTTCCAGTCATGTCATAACTATCTAGAATCAATTTCTTGGATCCTTGTTGTCAAACAATAACTTTAACTGGGTTATAGGCAATAACTATTTAAAAGTAAAACCATATATGCATCTGAAGTAAATGTTCAGCCAAATAGAAACTGTTCCTTGAGTAATAATGAGCTTGTAAATGTAAATACTTTCCAACTGTTGCTTCCTTTTTCCTTGTCAATAGCTCTGAAAGCTTATACTGCTCTTCATACAAGCTATTGCCAACTTGCATGGCTCTGTTGTTGTGTGACAACATTTTCAAAAATGCGTAGTACTGAAGAGAGTTTAATCAGCTTGGTAAATAATAATTATGTTTAAAAAAATCAGTAAAATCACAGCATGGTTGTGTCTTGTATTCCAAAAACTAAGCTTTCGCAGAGCAAAGGAGGCGGATTGGAAGACTAAGGAGGTGATAAGGAAGACCTGAAATGTGAAACTTTTCCTTATCATTTCATAGAATCATAGAATGGTTTCAGTTGGAAGGAACCTTAAAGACCATCTAGTTCAAACCTCCTGCAATGGGCAGGGACACTTCCCACCAGACCAGGTTGCTCAAAGCCCCATCCAACCTGGCCTTCCACACCTCCAGGGATGGGGCCTCCACAACTTCCTTTGGCACTTTGTTCCAGTGTCTCATCACCCTCATAGTGAAAAATTTCTTCCTAATATCTATTCTAAATTTGCCTTCTTCCAGTTTGAAGCCATTCCCCCTCGTCCTATCACTACATGCCCTTGTAAAAAGTCCCTCCCCAGCTTTCTTGTAGGTGCCCTTCAGATACTGGAAAGCTGCTCTAAGGTCTCCCCGGTGTCTTCTGTTCTCCAGGCTGAACAACCTGAACTCTCTCAGCCTGTCCTCATACGAGAGGTGCTCCAGCCCTCGGATCATCTTCATGGCCCTCTTCTGGACCCACTCCAACAGGTCCATGTCCTTCTTATGTTGAGGGCTCCAGAGCTGGACGCAGTACTCCAGGTGGGGTCTCACGAGAGCGAACTAGAGTGGCAGAATCCCCTCCCTCGCCCTGCTGGCCACACTGCTGGGGATGCAGCCCAGGATGCAGGTGGCTTTCTGGGCTGCCAGCCCACATTGCCAGCTCATGTTGAACTTATCAATCAACACCTGCAAGTCCTTCTCCTCAGGGCTGCTCTCCATCCATTCTCCGTCCAGCCTGTATTTGTGCTTGGGATTGCCCTGAACCAGATGTAGGACCTTGCACTTGGCCTTGTTGAACTTCATGAAGTTTGCACAGGCCTACCTCTCCAGCCTGTCTAGGTCCCTCTGGATGGCATCCCTTCTAGTAATTGTCATTTATATTGCCACAGAAGGTGACCTACTTTTTGTTATTGGGTCTGTTCTGTTCTATAGTTTGGAAAAAGAAAATGTTGTGTTGGTTTAAAACACTTCTCAGGAAATTGCTGTTTGAAAATGTAATCTTTCCACAGCTCACTCTTCAGCTTTGGTTATAATATGATTTAGGTTTTATATATAGCAGGTTCATCTGTGCTTCTGCTACTGCACCACAAATTCTGAAGATTAGACTTCTTGTCTATAATCGTGCTAGGCTCTGGAGAAGAGGAAACTGGTGTGAAGATAATGGACTTTTATAAAAATCTATCTAGAACAGAGCTCGTGTTAGCATTGCCATTGATCAAGCAACGGTCACCTTTTCCCTTCAAGCTGTGATTTGAAATATAAGTTAAGGAAAAGAAGTGGCTTACTAAAATGTCACTGCTGTTTCTCCAGTCTGGAGGTAGCAGAGTAGTTCAGCATTCACATGCTGTGTTGTTTCATTCAGTGTTATAAGTTCTAATGTATTTTGATATTCTGTAGTTCCACCGTTAAGAGAATATAATTGATCTTATATTAATATCCAAATATATGGTGAGGCTTTGTATAGTGGTAGGAGCCATACAAACTCAGAATAAGGTATTGATTGACTCCTGGAGAGTTTTAAAGACAAGCCATAACAAGAGCAAAACAAACCCACGCTGGATAGTGAGAAGATAACATGGATTATCAATGTGCACCAGTTTTTATGAAGACATAAATCCCTGTCCTACTTTTTTCCTTCTTTTTCATCTTCAGAAATACTTAAGAACAGCTGTGTATTGGCTAATTGTGGTTTAGTATCTCCCAGTGCTTCCAAGGAGTGTTGCTGTCACCATTACTTAAACCTGTTATAAGGCAACATAGTAGCACAAGACACCAGTTATTTTTTCTGGGTAATTTTTTTCAGGCTTTGATTTCACAGTGCTTTCTGGTGGTTAGTCAAGAAATGACATACAAAATGTGACTCCACTGTGATCACAGCCCTGTTCTGGAAGCTAGAAAGTTCTATGAGAATAACGATGATAGCATGTGTGTTGGGACTGTTTTCTGTCTATGGATATACTCTGATGGTAGAACTGAGATTTTAACAGATGGGTTCTCATCAGTTGGATAAGGTGCTGTGGGAAGAACGCAATGGAAAACGTCCTGTGTTTGCATTTTGTAGAAAGATATGAAGAACACTGCCCTGCTGAAGAAATTTAAGAAATAGAGAGATTATTTACAATTATTATGTTGTGATCTGAAAATAATATTTGAAAGATCACAGTATGCTATATTTCTATACTGTCAAGGAATCTTGCATTATCTAACATTCCTCAGATTGTAATCTCATCAACGGAATGCAAGTTTTTCATATCATCCTACTAAATAAGCAGCTAGCCGTTCGTGATGTGTCTGTCAGCTACACAAGCACTAAAAGGAATCAAGTTTATATGACTGTTATTGGAGAGTGTGAAGCTAAGCCTGAATCCTCAGAGGTGTTTAGCTGCCTAATTCCCATTGATTTTAATGCAAATCGAGTACGTAGATGTCCCTTGTGAATCTTTGTCCTTGTCCCCAGGCTTCTTGATTGCCTGTCTTCCTAAAATAGGTAAGTGCTGTGTTATGATGATAGCTTTTTCCAACAGACAAATTTCAGAAAAAGAAGGTTGTGGTTACGGCTGTGAAAGCCCTAACACTTCACAAGACAAATTATAGCTTCCTGCTGAAGTGCTCTACAAAACTGCTGTTTGTAGGTATTGAATTCTCCTTTTTCTTTTCCAGCCGTTTCATCCGATGGTGAATTTGGAATGCTCCAGAGATTTTCGACCATTTCTGTGTGCCCTCTATGCCCCTGTGTGCATGGAGTATGGCCGTGTCACTCTCCCTTGTCGCAGACTCTGTCAAAGAGCGTACAGTGAGTGCTCCAAACTCATGGACATGTTTGGGGTCTCTTGGCCTGAGGATATGGAGTGTACCAGGTGAGCAAATATGTTTTTTTCAGAAGCACAGCATTAAATTTTGGTATGATCTAGGATGTTTTATGATCTGAAACAGACATTTTAAATGTGTTCCATTACAAGTGCCCTTATTTTCCCTTCCATTTGTGTAACGGCCTGTTTCCTGGGGTGGGAACTGAGTTCATATTTCTGTCGTCTGCCCAAGAGATGAGTTGAAAATTTCTGTGGGCAATTACTGTAAACTGCACATGCATATTCTTAAATGAATGAATATACCCGTCTATTTTTCTTCTTCTTTGTCATTTATGCTGACCTGGTTTTGTCTGCTATACCGAAGTTTAATAGGTGATACTGCTATAAATTTCTCTGAGACTTAGGCAAAATTACATACGCTGGAGATTAATAGTCCCTTTTTCTGAAGGGGGAGCTGGCTGTTATTGCTGAGCATATAAAATCTCAAAGCTCTGTTTTCAGAGCACCTACCTCATGTTGAGCTTCTGTGCAAATAGATATTTTCAGCTTTACATTACACTTTAGATAGAAAATAACTTTATAGAAAAGTATTTGATGATGTTCCAATCTATTTGAAACAGAATATACATGAAATTGAAAACAATATCTTTATGCATTATTTTTTATAAGTGACTCCAACAGCTAATAAAATACAGGAGCACAAACAGGAAGAAATAGTCCCTCTTACAGTTGGATTGGAGAGAGTGAAAAACAATTAAAACTTCTCGTAGCAAAAGAGTAAGTCAGAGGATGCTTCTAGGTCCTGATAATCTGGATGAAAGATGGCTCTAACTGCCTACTCCGAACAGATGTCTGGGCCTTTTAGGTCCTCCCATCTCCTAAGTAAGGCCCACGTTTATTTCTCTGGTTTATTTTTAAATGTATTTTATAGTTTGAACATCCACTGCGTTCTGGGACAATGAGTTCTAGAGTTTGTTTAAACATAGTGTAGTATTTCATGGATTACCCATTATTTGGATTGTCTTTGTTTTCACTCTGGCTAGTGTGTCTAAAGTCAGACATATAAATAAGGTTACTAGTCTTTGCAAAGTATGTGTATATTTCTTGTAAATAATTCTTTTCTTACTTTGTAGATTCCCAGATTGTGATGAGCCATATCCTCGTCTTGTTGACCTCAATTTAGCTGGGGAGCCCACAGAAGAGGCCCCAATGGCGGTACAGAGGGATTATGGTTTTTGGTGTCCTCAGGAGTTGAAAATAGAGCCTGATCTGGGTTACTCTTTCCTGAGGGTACGAGACTGTTCCCCTCCGTGCCCAAATATGTACTTTCGGCGTGAAGAGCTCTCCTTTGCTCGCTACTTCATCGGAGTGATCTCCATCGTCTGCCTTTCTGCTACCTTGTTTACTTTTTTAACTTTTCTGATCGATGTCACAAGATTTCGCTATCCAGAAAGACCTATAATATTTTATGCTGTCTGTTACATGATGGTGTCACTAATTTTCTTCATTGGCTTTCTCCTTGAAGACCGAGTAGCGTGTAACGCATCTAGCCCTGCCCAGTACAAGGCTTCCACAGTGACACAGGGCTCTCACAACAAAGCTTGCACCATGCTTTTCATGGTGCTCTATTTCTTTACCATGGCTGGCAGTGTTTGGTGGGTCATTCTTACCATCACGTGGTTCCTGGCAGCTGTGCCAAAATGGGGCAGTGAAGCAATCGAGAAGAAGGCGTTGCTCTTCCACGCCAGTGCCTGGGGCATTCCAGGAACTCTAACCATCATCCTCTTAGCAATGAATAAAATTGAAGGTGACAATATTAGCGGCGTATGTTTTGTTGGCCTCTATGATGTGGATGCATTAAGATACTTTGTACTTGCACCTCTCTGCCTGTATGTTGTTGTTGGAGTTTCCCTTCTGCTAGCTGGCATTATCTCTCTCAATCGGGTTCGCATTGAAATCCCATTAGAAAAAGAGAACCAGGACAAACTAGTGAAGTTCATGATCCGGATTGGTGTGTTCAGTGTTCTGTACCTCGTGCCACTGTTGGTTGTAATTGGCTGCTATTTCTATGAGCAGGCTTATCGAGGTGTGTGGGAGACGACGTGGTTTCAAGAACGCTGCAGAGAATATCACATCCCGTGTCCCTATCAGGTGAGGAAACCAATATGACGTATTCAGGAGTGCAGAAAATGGGTAATGAGGGGATATGTTGAGACTTACTTGTCATCCCGAACTGAAAGTCCTGCAATTCCTACAAGGGAAGGTTCTTGCCGTACTCAAATTATTTGGCTAATGCATTAGGCCTTCTGGAAGACTGGGTATTATTGGAAAATTGGAGGCTTGCGTCAGCTGCTTGGTGGTTTTTTGTGGAGTTGCTGGGCTGTTTGGGACCTATATGGAACATAAAGATGCTATTTTAAACCAACTTCAAGAACTGCACTAAATGAGTTTATTTTTGGTCATTAGAGACGTGTTAGAAGTTTTGCTCTGAAGGAATTTTGGCATTTAAACTGAGTTGTCATCAGCCTGATTACTGATTTTTCTAGTTTTTGTTGTTCATCTGTAACAGTTTAGTTGCTTTGCTTAGCCTAGAGGTTTTGTGCTCGTTTTAGAGCAGTCTATGCATGTGTCAAGAACGTCTATATAAAATCTTACTTGAAGTGTCTTCTGAAGAAAACCAGAGCTTACAAATCATCAGTTTTGGTTTTTTCAAGACAATTACACTCATCTGCTTGGTTTGTTTAATTGACTTATCACAGGAACAGGAGCCTCTAAGAGCACTAGATATCAAATTGTCCACTGTTTACTTCAGTATTATGCTGGTGCAGTTGCAAAGAAAGTATTGTAAGTACTAATTACTTGAAGCCTACTTTCCTTTTTGAGCCAAAGCGGCAAATTGGGTTTGGAATGATACTGCATAGATATTTTCTGCAACTTATTTGAAAGCAACTTTATTTTAAGCAGGTTATACAGCAAGCATCTATTATATAGCTGCACGCACAGGCGTATTAAAAAAAGTTAGTATTTTGGCTCTAAAGCAGTTAAAACACCAGCTGGATCATCAAAGCTCACATTTTAATGCAATAAAATATCACTTAAAGGTTTGGCTTAGTCTATATAGCTTGATAATAATCCTTTTATTACCTTTTAACCCTTTTTATTGTTTTCTCTGTTAGATTTTATTAGGGTGTGACTCTTCCCTCCCATCCAATGTGTGAGCATTTTTATGGCAGGAAATATCTGTCAGTGGGTGTGTTCAGTTTCATTTGCTTGATTGAGTCTTCATTGCTGCAGGTTTTAATACGTTAAACTGACTGATGCTTAAAAAGAGAGAAAAAGAGGGACATGTGGTTTTCTTTCAGTTAATTTCAAGTACCAACCATATGCCAATCTAAAATTTGGGTTAGAATCTATAAAATTAAAAGGATATTGCTTTCTCAGAACGTTGAACAAAAACGATTTTAAACCTTGAAACTTCCAATGTCTAAGGGCTAAAATCCTGGCTAGTGGAATAACGAAAACATGTAGTAAAATGCTACTCAAATCTCTGGAAAACCGTTAACATAATGGCTCAGCGGGAGTCAAAAGAACAATAATGGTTTCATTCACATCAAATTGGGTTGAAGGACCTGTAGACCCTAGGGAGTATTAGAAGGGTTTTTCTTCTAACCCATCCAATTTTTTTTTTTTCTTAAACTAAACATGCTTCCCTAATTAAACTATCCAGACTTAATTGAAGCAGATTTCCAAAGCTGTGGGGAAAAATAATTTTGTCCTTAGATCGTGCTGATAAAATATATTATTAAATTAGGGGAAAATTTAAAGCTTTGGTGAAGAGTATCACTCACTTGCAAAACAAGACTGTGTTTTTTAATAAACTTTAATGTTGTTTAGCTTAACTTCAGATATTTGAATATCAGTGTCTGAGATTAGACTATCCTAAATTGAGAGCTGTAGTTGGTTCCACAGTGGACATAGGTTTTATGTGCAAAACTTACACAGGGTTACGGTAGTTGCAGTTTGCTGCTTGCATAGGCGTACTTTTTCCAACACCAGCAAATCTGAGGTTAAAAACTCATTAGTCTGTTCAGCCGTTACATCATCTTTGCCATCAGAGGCTGATGCCACAGTAACTCATTCTGGGAAATTGCTAATGGGGGAGTTCGATTATGCGGCTGCTACAGGCGTGCTTCCCTGCCTCCCTCCCTCCCGCCTGCTTCATGCAGGAGATGCCACGGGGTTAATAATTTGCTGCAGATTCTCCCGGCTTCTGTTAAACCGAAGAGGGCCTCGGCAGCTGGTGTTCAAATGAAAAATAGACATCATGTTTCTTTGACTACCTAAAGGGCTAAATCCTCCCAAAACGGAGAAAGCAACAAGATACCTTTGTGCTTTAATCTTGATTTCTTGCTCCCTGGATTTTTCCTGGGTTGACCTGGCTATGTATTATTATGGTTGCTTGTTAGATCTGGGGCCGTCTGTTGCTTTCCTGGTAAAATACAAACTTTTTTTTGCCACAAAGACAGGAAAACAATATCCCGGTATTCCCTCTCTTTGAGGAGTAAGCGCCGAGCAAAAAGGAGCTCATGTTATCTTACCTTGCCCTCAGTGTCCTCGGCGCTCCAAGTTTCTGGGAGAGACTTGGAAGGCGGGGAAGGGTTTGTGAAAGCTGACAGCAGCTCTCTCCCCGCGAGCACATCCCACATCCTCTGTAGCATCATGGGCTGCTGCCGTTCAGGCAGTGGCTTCAATCTGTTGCCTGGGCAGCAACAGCAGCTAAAACAGGCAGCAGTCGCCCCTCTCGTATCATGGCTGTGCGGGCTCTGGTGAGCTCTGAGAGGAGTCGTCAAAAGTTGTGTTGGATGAATATTGTCTCCTGGGGTCTCCTTTAGTAAGGAAAAAACCTACTACATTGAGAGGTGAGGTTTATTTACAGTATATACAACATATCTTAATATGATTAAGAAATTTAGTTGCACTTTCCCCACTACAGGGGAAATGCATAGGTTTTGTGGATGTCAAACAGGCAACTCGGGGAGTTGTGTTTTGTATCAACCTGGACAAATTCCTTAATTTAGTTAAAAATATCAAGGTTTCTGTATTAGAGCATCCTTCTTTCATCATGAATAATTGCAAATTGACTACTATGTTACCACAACTAACTATTTTTATTGTTTCTGATGCTAGGACTATTCGCAGTAACTGCAGAGAGGTAATCTTTCCAGTCAGTATTACTTCTCTGTGAAATACCTGCTCACAGCAGCCTAAAAAAGTCTTAACCCATCCACCTGCATTTTCGCTGGGGTTGGGATGTTTTTCTTTTTCTGGAGGGGAAAACAGTGCCTTTGTAGTCTACTTTCAGCACAGTAATATTCAAATGATAAACTGAATTTTATGTTGATATTCCACTTTTCAGTCATTGCTTTAAAAAGGGAATTCATGCTTAGCCTCAAAAATGGATTAATGCTTTTGTGCAAGAGGATTTCATGCAGTGGAAAATGAAATTAATTTTCACTAGCTATAGAACCTGGTACCCCCATCATAAAGGTGGCATTTTAACTGGGCTGTGTGCATTACGTGTTCTTCAGGTCAGGCTTATATCTCATATATAATCTTTCTTATGAGAGTATAGTGCAATTTTACATCAAGGTAAAATGCAGAAATGAAGGGAAAAAAGCAGGGAAGTGTGACAGAATCTGATCATAAAGTAATCACATCTAGTCATCTCTTTTGCTATGGTTCAAAATACATCCTTTTCTGCTCCTGTGTGTAACAGTGGTGGTTCTGCCAATGTCATGTCGTCGTTCAGAGGGCAGAGCCTTGGAGCAGAGAGCCTTGGAGGAGTTGTGCCTTGGAGCACAACTTTTGTAATGTTGGGCTCAAGGAGGGACATTTGGGGAAATAAGATTCTGCATGCTCCTGATGCTCTTCAGTGTGGCTATCATCGTCGTCTCTAATAATTTTACCGTTCTTAAGTTCTTGGTACTGGCTTGGCTTTTTACTCTGCAGTCCTTACCCAACGGTTAGCTTTCAGAGTTTTGTCTCTTTCCTCTCTTACTTGGCAATTTCTACGTTGTGTGTTGATGGAGCATGTGGTGCTATGGGAACTAATTCAGATGAAGTGGTGGACTGGGGTAAGATTTTGGCCAGTCACTTTACAGAAGCACAGAATCGCTCAGGTTGAAGAGACCTCTGGAAATCATCTAGTCCGACCCAGCTGCTCAAGCAGGGTCAGCCCAGGACTGTGTCTAGTTGGGTTTTGAGTTCCTGTTGCCATAAAAGCTAGAAGTTCCTTTCTATCGGACATCTGACCTCAGATATATCTGATGTAAGGTAAAAAGTAGGGTAAAAGGGGGGGGGGGAAAGTTTGAATTGCATTTAGCTGCTGTTACATATTCTTGTCCTTCAGGCACCACGGTGTTTTGCTCTTTACAAGGAGAGTGTCAGAGTTTTGTTCCTCTTGGAAATCACAAAGGCAATCAAACTGGGACACAGTGACCTGTCCCAGTCTATGAAAATGTGTCTCAAAACTGGGATGAATTTGGCTATGAAGTGAAATAGATACTCAGCAAAGTCTGTCTCCAAAGCTGGTTGTAATGTCCGTTTCTCTTATGAAAAGTAGGAGGTCAAATACAGCTTTTCTAGCTCAGAGGAAAGGAGAGGGCTGCATCAAGCCAGAAACATTCAAAGGTGGAAGAAAGTGGTAATTGTTATCTTCCCAAGATAAGGAAATGTGTCTGCTTTCTTGGGATGGCAGGGTATGGTGTTAAAAGCTTTTACCTCTTTTTTCAGTCCCATAATTGAACTGTGTAAGGTAGTTTAGGCCTGGAGAGGTTTATTGTGCTGAACCACGAAATCAGATTTCCTGCAAAGTAAAGACGGTCCTGAGTTAAGGTTCATTTCTCTTAAATCCAAACGTAAATAGACTCTCCACACTTTTCACGAAGGCTTCAGGGTTCGGCTAGGCACTGTGCTGATGGGAGAGAGAGCTAATTTAGATATTTAAGAGAAAAAAAAGAAAAATAAACCGTTTCAAAGACATTTACTACTCTAGTGGGAGTCCTTGAGAAATGAAACTAAGCAGTATGAATTCTCTTTGCTTGTGATCTGATATTTGTAATTTCCCTACTCGTGTGGCTTCACCGGATTAAAAGACTTTAGTGCTAACTTGCTAAGAGTGAAGGTGATGCTCCCTGCTTATCTTTTTGATATTATTTAGAGGAATGGAAGCAGATGTGGATAGCACATTTGATTTACTGTTTGATGTGGAAGACCTGATAGCAGAGTGAGTTTAGAACAAATCGCAAACTCTGGTTTTGTATTGAAAACTCTTATTTTTCATTAGGAACTCGGTTTCATGCTGGATGCTGAATATCCGTGCAGTCATGCTCAGTCATTGTTGTAATGCACCCCAGGTAGATTCCTAAGCCCAGAGCCAGAAGTAAAAATAGCGATGAGTACATTTAGACATGGAAGGCATTGAAATGTATAGATCCAGTTATGGAGTCTGTTTCAACCGACTTAACCAACATATGGCCCTGTGCAGTGTCTTCTTCACTATATCATCTATTTTTTAGGTTTGGGCTTGACCCCATATAAACCGGAATTTCAGAGATAAAATAATGGACATATATTAGAATGGAAACAATGAGAAAATCAAGAACAGCTACTGAGAACAGCATTCATTTATCTAATTTCAGATGTCTCCACCTGAGCCATGTAGCCTCCGTTTCTAGCTGAAGCAGAGACATGGGCATTGTTATAGTGATTCGTGGGACATTCAGATAAATTATACCTAGTCTTAATTTATTATCTGTTTGAAGAAGTCACATTTACTCTTATTGGATATTTTTATGCTAGGATTCTTGCTACAAAATTCTGGGGAAATTTTTTGGAGGGAAGGGGTAGGAGAGGTTGGGTTGGTTTGTTGGGTTTTGGGGTTTTTTTTTCAGTCTGTCTCCTTCAAAAATCAGAATATGCCTCAGCACCTTTTAAACACACTTTCTAGATCCTGACCAGTCTTGGCTAGAATAGCAGTCATTCCAGAGAGAAAACTTGGTAACATGTTTTTTTGCTCATTTTTGAAGAAAGGGCATAAATAAGCACCTAAGACTGCAGTACCTGGAAGGACACAGGCTCGCGGTTGGGAATCCCGTGGACAGACAATTTTGCTTTGCTAAGCGTCGTATAAACATGCTTCACCTACTAATGGAGCAGACTTTTTCTCCAAGAACAATGAGCACAACACAACTATTTTTGCAAATGTAATTTTAACCAACTGGGTTCTCGAAGCAGTTAGTGTGCTTATCTCTTTAAATCTTTTCTATTTTCCTTCTGATCTTCACTTTAAAAAAATTAAAACTGCTTTGGTATTTTTAAGGACTTAATTATGAAGAGAGATGACGTAATACTGAATATAATTTCTATCAGCAACAAAAATAGACAGTCAACCCATCCAATTTTTTTTTTTCCTCTCCTCTGTACCTATTTCACTCCAAGCTGAGGCCCCAGTCTTGCTGTGTAATAATGTCAAATGGGTTTTTACTGAAGATGGGAGTTCTCACCCACTCACTTCCCTTCATTGCTGGTGTCGGATGGAGAAGAAGGGATTAGTTGTGGTTGCCTAAGATACCAAAAGCGTAAATGGAAAGAATGTTTTGTTAATAGTACCTCTTGTCTGTCAATGGTGGTTATATGTATCCAGTACAGGCACAAAGGAAAACAAAGTACAAGCTTGCTAATATATTTCTCTTAGTATTGAAATTATACCGCGTTACAGATTATTTTAATGCATTATTTGGCAACTAATAATGGAGACATTGATTTTAATATTAGGATTAATCTCTGTCACCTGCTGATACTTGTGGCTCAAGAATTTGTCGGTTGTCTTGTTTCCCCTTTTCACAAACGTACTTTTTGATCTAATCAGCTGTGGGGTTTTTTTACTGTAAATTTTCAAGATCATTATAGATGTCTCAAAATTACCACTGTTGCGATAAAATCTCTTCGTTTCAGACTGCTTTGGATCACTAACAACTATAAATCGCTTTGTTTGGTTTTGCATCCTTTTTAAAGGTTGCCCACATAACAGGGGTAGGGGTAACATTTCCAAGTGTGTTTCATTCCCACTTGGCAGGGCTTTGTTCATGCCTGGTGCCCTGAACGAACACCGCAGGAGCGTTACCGACAGCAGAGACTACGCGTAGCCGTCTCGCAGAACCGTTTCAGCACAGGGAAGCATTTCTTATGAACAGGTGCCAACTGAGAAGCGACTGTGGTGGTAAAGCAATGGTAGGCTGAGAGCCAAGGCTACGGGAGTGTTTAGTCATCTGCTCTGCTGTTACTTCACTCTGCTGGATATTACATCTCATAGTGCCTACTTTGAAATAAAACTGGGCAGAAGCAAAAGAAACACTGAGACAAGCTGCTGTAAGTTCCAGCTCAGGTTTTGCAGCTACGTCTCTTCATTTCTCCCCCATCCCCCTAAAAAGAGAAGAAAACCAAAGAAAAAAACCTTACTGTATAAATTTTATTTGTGTTCAGTTTTTATAGTACTCCCCTCCTCTCCCCCCCCAATTCTTGATAGACATTTGAATTTACTGTAGAGATTTTAAATTTTGTGATGGCAAAGTTGACTCGCATGCACTTAAGAAATGCTCTTGTAGCAGACTGTCTTTTCCCATGGCTGCATTGTGGGTGAAGTGTAACCCCTGTTGACACAGGCTTTATTTTCATGCACAAGTGCTTTAGAACAATTGCACACGCGGACCAAAGAGAAGAAAAGATGGGGCTTGCAAACATCTTGCCGAAAACAGTGGCAAGAAGTAATTGTTGAGCTGTAGAGTCTGCATCTTTGGGGTGCTGATTAAGTTGGGATGGAGTTTCCCCATTTTTATTGGCTGCAATATATGGCATTTTCCGGGGTTTTTTGCCATTTTCTCCACTAATCGGGGTGTTGCCACTATCTTTTTAAATACAAAATGTCTCAGCTGTTTTACCATCTGTGTTACAGTGGGTCTTCAGAAACATGCGGGGGAGTGCACTAAGCTGGATACAGAAAAGAGGCTTTGTTAAGAAATGTCTTAGCAGTGTTTGTGTGTGGCACAGGCATAAAGAGAATATATTTAGAGATGTCTATAAATCTAGATTTTTTCTCCCTCCTCCTTTTCATTAGTTATTGTTTAGAATTCCTCTTAGAAGAGGTAATGGATTTGCTTAAATCTGCCCTAAGGAATTGCTTCTTGTTGAACGTAATTATTCTGTCCTTAAAAGAAAAAAAAAAAAAAAAAAAGATGTTGAGATAAAAACATATTTCACAGAATGGTTAGAGTTGCAAGGGACCTTAAAGATCATCTAGTTCCTTTTTTCCATATTGCTTCCTATTTTCCATATTGCTGTTTATTCAGAAGAGACTGAGCAAATCTAAATTGTGAGTTAGGATTCTTTCAGAAACAAAAGTCACGTCAGCTCAGAACTACAGCATTAATCACAGCATTACGCTGTTTCCCAGCAGTGATTCAGTTAATTTCTCCTGGTTTAGATACGTAGGAAAAAGAATATATTCAAGGAAAAGAATATACTCAAGTTAATTTCTCAGAATTCTCCTTTTCAGCATTAGTAACACCAGTCTTGTCTCCTCCTTGCACATCCAGGACTTGGATAAATCCTACATAGGATGCAATGTATTCTCTTATCTCACCTTGGCATGGATTCAATTTCCAGTCAATTAACATATTGAGTGAAAGCAATCATTTCATTCACATGACTCATTTCTGGCTGTTTTTTTTAATTGGATTGACTGAGCTAGAGACAAAGGGAAATGTTGATTTCTCAACCATTATCTTCAGGCAGGTTGATTTGTACTTGTAGCCAAGTGTGACTCCTCAAGGTCATCTTTTTCTTTTTCTTTTTTTTTTTTTCTTTTTTTTTAGTCAGTATTTTGCTGAGGGTGACTTGCCAAAGGAGGTCAGATCTTGCTATTTTTGAGTTCTCAGTTTCATTCCATTCTCTTTTTAATAAGCATGCTTTATATCTAGAACGGCCTTTAATTCTGATTATTAAGGAAGCTCTTTTTCCACCGACTCTTTTAATTGCTATTAAAATGGCAACAAAAACTAAGTTAGGAGGTCTGATTTCTCTGGTTTTGAAGCATCAGTCACTCTTAAACGTCAGAATTGAATGTTGCAGTACATGTGTTAGGAAATCAGTCACCTAAAAAAAAAGATTTAACTTTTAATTTTAATAAATTAAAGGAAATTGCCTATAATTTGCATTTGACAATTCTGAATAGCAATGCATCCATTAATGACTATGGCTCTTTCACTGGGATTCAGAGTTGCTTTGAGATGTTGGACAGTCGTGTCAAAATAACTGCAGACCAACTTGCAAAGAGAAAATCTTTAAAGGGCTATTAACTGTAGATCTCCGCCAAAATTTCAGCGAATGCTGAAACTCGATGTTTGTGAGTCCAAATATTCTGCATCCGAGTGAATTTCAGTAAGATGGCATTTGTTGTGCTCTCTGTTTGTTCGTTGGCTACTGAATGACTTGTCCTGTCAGCATAGAAACACAAGGTACAATAAATTTGGGGGATACTGCACTTTTGTGCATTTATTCCTAGAGATTCCACAGTATTATTGTTATTTTCGACAAATTTTTAAAACTTCAGTCCTGGAAGGGTACTTACATTTGAATATCTCTGGTCTCAGGACTAAGCAGCTCTGACAGTCACACTGCTGACAATAGCTTTGCTTCTGAAAGCTTCAGCTTTTCAGGAAATTGTGATTGCAGTCAGCGTATCTATAATGCCGCTGGGCGTAACGTGGGCAACCAACTCCCGTGATGAGTGTTTGGAGAGGTTTGCTTAGTGGTGTAACATAAAGCAGTTCAGAATATGGTCTGTAAATACACAAATATAGAAAGGTATTTACTCTCTCCGTTAAAACAATTTGTTTCTAGAGCTGAAATCAGTATTATTAAGTAAAGACTATACTTAAAAACAATAGATCTAATGATGAAATATGATGAGATATGTGAACTAAGTTCACCTCTAAGACTGGTCCAGATCTCTTGGACATGTTCTGTATGTGCCTTGGTCTTAGCAAAGATCCGCTTAGCTTAGATATGGCTGGGCTATATAGCATGAAAATGTAACAAATACTTGCACATTTCAAGTTTGATTTTTCTTTGACATCATTTGTATGAACAAACAGTGCTTCCTGGCATCATCCTTCTATTAGTTCTTTTTTCTTAACACAGAATTACTGTTTCAGAAAAGTAAATGCAGTATCTCTTCCCAACGTGCATGAAGGTTTGCTTTCTACATGAGCTGAGCCCACTCAAGAATCAGGTGCAGCTTCAAAATTCAATTGAGGGACATAAAAATACCTTTTTTTGTTGTTGTAATAAATAAGAGTGTTTTCATACAAAAAAAAAAGACTATATTTGAGTTATCTAAGGAGCTGGGTTATTCACATGTTTTCCATTAACAGTTTATATTCTTAGTAATACAGAGATATTTTTACTTGTGTTTTGTTTATGTATTTTTTTCTTTTTAATAGAGTTTCTGAAGTCATTATATATAATCTTTAATGCTGAATTATGTTAAAATATCCGTTATGCTCAAAAAAGACCAGTTCCTATTTCTCATTTGCACCATGAAAGAGTCAAAGTATGAACATAAAGCTGATAAGCAGTGTCATAAACTGATGAGTATCAAAACTGATAAGCAATATCAGAACTGATGAGCTGTGTCATCTTCCAGGATGTGGAACATTCATGGGTCAGAGTTATAATGCTTTGATCAGACTATGTTACTCCTCCTGTTTGAAGTTTGGGACTTGTCTTTCTAAAAATGCACTATTGTATAGGTTTAAGAGTTCAACTTTAATATATAAAAATACTTCCATCTCTAGTCCTGAAGCAGTTCTTTCAGAGAGAACGAAGAGTTTTAAGTAGCAATAGGGCATTAATAACTCTTGTTATTATATTTGAGTATATTATACTCTTGTGTTTATTTGAGAACAGCTGAGGGTGGAAGGGACCTGTGGAGATCGTCCAGTCAAGTCCCTGCTCAAAGTGGGGTCACCTACAGCAGATGGCTCGCAGCCACGTCCAGCCGAATTTTTAATATCTCTGGGGACGGAGACTCCACAACCTCTCTTGGCAACCCGTTCCACTGTTCAATCGCCCTTACGGTATTACAGCATTACGGTGTAAGATTTTCTCAATTGATGTAAGAACCCTGGCACCAAATTTACAAATAATGTAAATGATCATTAATATAATTCCGTTCACACTATAACTTGAAAAAGGCGGCCTTCAGACTAATGAACGGAGTATTTCTGGCTGTGGAGAATAAGAAATATTTTATAAATACCATGTTTGCTGAAATACCTATTTGTTTCCTCTCCCCTAAGTTCTGTACTTTTGCTTTAAGCTATGGTTTGGCTATTATTTGCATCTTTACAAAATTACACTGATCTGTTTCCTATGACTTCATCTCCAGCAATTTCACAGTGTGGTAATTACTCATTCTGAACCATTATTGGAGCAAATATAATCTTGTGTGCAACTAGTTTTTTCTGTGTGGCATTATGAGACTGACTGCATTGTGTTGGATCAAAAAAAAAGACTAAGAAGAAAACAGAAATAAATGAAAAGTAATGAAAGGTTGCCAGGAATAAGGTTCTGTTAGAGCTTGTCTTTGGAGAAGGAGGGTGTAAGAGTGCGCGTAGCCTTGTGCGAGAAGGGTAAGAAGGGATGCAGTTGCGGTTTTAGAAATCCATAGAAAGATTAAAAAGAAAGAAAGAAAGATTAAAAAAGAACTGTTAAAGTCAAATGGCAGTGCTGGCAGAATGATAACGTGGCCATGAATAAATGTCAGCTGGAAATTAGAGAATTACGCGATGAATTGAGGGGGGGAAGCTCATGATTTCAGGATAAAGCCGGATAACTGAATAGGCTTGTGTGCCATCGCTGGCTGCAGCAGTGGAAGACTTGATTTGACCACAAATGTTTCTTTTGTTCTGTGTTCTTAATGCTGAGCGTCTTCATTCAAATAGTGGGAGTTTATTAATGGGGATATATTCCAGGCCTGGGTTGTAGTAAGCTTGCTAAATTTTGTCTTGCGAGAATTTAATGAATTCAAGAAAGAATATCTACTGCCAAAATAGATATTAAGGCTGCAAAGATTTTAGTCCAAGTATATTTTTAACAGCAGGGTTTACAGGAATCAGATTTTCTGATTCATTAGCAGGGTTTTTTCCCTAACTTATTGTTTAACTTCCAGTGAAGTGCTAATATCTGAAGAAAAAAAAATGCTATTTTTTTCTGAATGGCAATAGGGAGCTTCTGGCTCCTTGGCCATGGGACAAATCTGCCAAATGCAACCTACTGCAGCGAGCCCTCAGCATCCTTCATTTCACAGATTTGCCAGTAATTCAGGTAGGCATCTCTTTAATCTTGTCTTAGTCTTTGTGAAAGGTGTATCCAGCCGTGTGTTGTGGGTGCCAGTAAAGAAGCATTTTGCTGATAAAACTTTGTTTCAGCTGTAAGTTTATTGACCCTTTTTTAGCCCATGCCAACCGCAATCCCTGTGTGCGCAAAGACAGAATACTACAGTAACGCCATCTGGTTCCGCAACGGGGGTAAGGACAACTACGTGACTTTTTTTTTTGTGAGCGTTGGGATTTAAGTAAGAGAAATCATAGTAGATGGGGTTTGTTTCATCCTTTGTGTTAGAGACCTTTGGGTGAGTCGTGCCTTGACTTGAAGTGAGACTTTGTCATTTTAATCCGTGCGTTAGTCACAGGTCTAAGAGAAAAAAGAATTTATGGGTCCTTGGACCTGTTATGTGAGACAGCTACAGCTCATCCAAAGGGGTTAGTCTGGAGAGGGGCTGAAATGGTCCAAAGTGAGGAATATGTTCAGGAATTGTGATGTGATTCTTTTATTCCAACGGCAAGAGGAGAGTTAAGCTGTGCTGGGGAAAACAACTCTGTGGCAGGGGGGGAGTCATTTGCTGTCTTCTCTCTGCAGAGGACACCCCGCTTCAGCTTGTACGTGTCCGCAGGAAAAGGAAGGAGAGGTGAAGTCTCTCATGGGTAGTAGGCTCAAGTAGATTTGCTTTTCCCATGCCTAATTCCCAGCGTTAGTGCTAAGAGACTTGTGGTACCAGTTCCTCATAATGGTAAAACAGGAGGCAGGTGCTTGGGCAATCTTTCTAATTACAAACCGTGGCTAGCACTTAAAAAATTAGTTGCCGTGATTGAATGCTGTCTTCCGTTCCAAGATAAAGCCACAAACTACCAGACATCCCGATAGCTTAATTGAGATCCAACTTTCCCGTGATAAAGAGGGTGTTCTCCCAGAAGTAGTTTCCCGAAGCTGCAGAATCAACCTGTCCCAAGATTGTTGCGAGGCACCTGTCAGATGATCACCGGAGCTCTACTCCTCTGCGTTGCCATCCCACGAACGCAAGAGCAGTTCCCATCACACTTCCTGATGATTGCTGGTTACTGACACTGTGACTGACTGCGGGGCCTGAAGGGCAAAAGCGTTGGAGGCGAGTTATTAGACTCTAGCCATGAGTCAGGACCTTTTTAGTTGTCCTCTGGGATCCCTTTTCAAGAAGGAGATGGATGAGGAAAACCCTGCAGCATTACCTTGTGAGAGGCCACTCTCTGCTGTCTTATTCTTTATTCAAGCTATTTTTCCAGTCGATGATTAGACTCCGGTGTGTTCTGCTGGCACAATGCAGACAGGGACAGCTTCTGGTGAAAACTGGTGCTGTTCTTCTAGGGACCAAGTGATTTATTTCCCAAATATTTATTTCCCATATATTTATTTTGCATAACCTGCCAGAGAAACTCAAGAGAAATTCTTCTAAAATACAAGGCATTGCATTTTTAATGTTCTGTAGAGGTGGTTTCCATAAGGATGTATTTTTGGGGCGCTTACGCAGGTTAAATTCTTGAAAAAAAAGTGTTGTAGATGAGTTCAGCATGGTGAGATGGATCTGCAGTGCTGGGCTAACACTTCTGTGGTGAATAAGTTTCCTCCAGAATAGCCTGCATCCCATTAAGATGTTAATTTTATAAGCTCTTATTACAGTGTCTTATTTATTTTAGCTTGGGTTCGGTTTCGAAGCTGTCTGTTACTGGCCCAAGTCTTCCACAGGCTGATCACTTTGCTTAAATTTCCACTGTGGGTATATAGCAACTCGGTCGTTACTGAGTAAGTCTGAAGAATAGTTAGTAATGCTTTTTCATAATTGTTCTAACAATTTAATTGTTTTAATGTGAGCCAATGGGCAAAGTTAATGCGTGGTGCTTTCATGCTCCTGCGGCTGAGGAGAGTGCAACTGAGAGCAAGGAACAAAGCGCATCCGTGTTCTCACGTGATAGCGCAGAGCTGCGCCTTCAGAAATCCCCCGCTCTGAATGATCATATTTATTCTGCTTGGAATCGTTGGGATATCTCGTGAGCCATGTGGCTTTTGGTATTTAGAGCCAGAAGAGTTTCCTTTTGTTTCTTTTGGCCGCAGGGAAGTCTCCTGATCCTGTTGAGACTGTTTCACATAGACTTAAGCTAGTCTGAAGTTCCCCAAGTATGTATTGCCTTTGTCGTTAACCTCTTAAATGAGGGCTAAATCAGGTTAGCTGTTACCTTTTTTTCAGGTGCTTTGAGTTTCTCAGTTCTTTGGCTTGTGCAGCCTGGTAGCCAGAACGATGGCATGGATGTGCTTGTTGGATAAGAGTAAAACAAGCAAGTTGCAAGATTTTAAAAACCCAGAAAAATAATTTTATTTTACAGTGACAAATGCTACTACATTCTACTGGGAAATGAGCAGTGTGAGTGTGATAGTCTACGTCTCAAAGCAACGACAGCGATGGAAATGGTTCTGAAAGTGAGACTGTTGGATCAGATTCCCTTTGGTCTTTCCCCCACTTCTCCCATTTTCAACAAAAGGATGGGTTAATTTGAATTTCATTGCTTTTTATCCTTGGGGAAATATCAAATGATCCAGCGTTATTGTGGAACCGTGCCCCAAAGGAGGGGGACAGGTGTTGTGTTTGTGCTTTCACTTCACATATGCAGCGAGCTCATTAATTTGTGATTTCATACATTTTAGTGGGAAGAGGCCACTGGTCTCTGTCACTAAAAAGCAACCGTGATTGATTGTTCGGGGGCAAAAGGGGAAAATATTCAGAAATTAGTTATATAAGCACCTTAAATTAACAGTGTGCCTACAAAGAAGCGTTGTTTTTCCCTGGAGGAACACTGAAATTGATGTTTTAACCTCCTTTCTGAACACCTGCCACTGTGTGTTTCAGTAGGGAAACAATGCATTCAAACTACTGTCTTTTCGTCTTCAGGAAGGAAAGTACATTTCTGTTTGATGATCTGTACCACCCCAGCTGCTACGCCAACCCAGCAGATGGGAAGAAAAAAATGGGTTACAGAAATCTTGCTATCGCATATGCAATCTTCATATCTGACAGAACTTGTTCGTTGGTCTTCACTAGGTGAAACATCGGTGCCCGTGCTGCTTGCGAGACGTGTCTGAACAGAATAGAGCAGAGCGTAGAGCGCACAACCCAAACCCCTGCGTCTACATCTCCTTGCCTGCTTTTTTCTCATTAGCTGGATGCCTCTGAAGGTCCAGAGCTGCACAGCAAGAGAAATTCAGTTCAGGGACTTAGATCCGTGCAATGTAGCGTTCACACGGGTGTCTGCATGAAGCCTGTCGAGGCTTTCCAATCACATCTTCATCTGTGGCTGCCTTTGCAGCAGGTCCAACTCGACGTGCAGTGAACAGGCTGTCGCTCAAGAGCCACGCTAACTGCTTCGTGACGGCTTTGCGAAGTTGCTGAGTTCTCATGTTGCTAGCGTGCACGAGCCCCTCTTGCATCTCCCGAAAAGCGATCAGCTATGAAGGGAAATGGAGAATCACCACCAGTATTATCTTTCCTTTAGGAGAGGTTCTCATCTTGAAGGACATCGCCACTGGCTGCCTTCTGGTCTCGGTTTCCTTGACACTGTCTGCCCTCACGGACAGGCGGCTCCTGATGTTCAGAGCAGACCAGCACTCTTGTAAGACAGGCTTTTATCTAGCAGAAAAGCTATTATCACAGTTTTTTAAGGCCCTGGGGAGATCTGCAGTATCTCTAGATTCGAGTCGGTGGCTTGCCAATATCTAAGAGGTCTTTTGAAAGCCTTTGATACATGATAAAAAGGGAGCGCTGAGGTTAACAGACATAAAGAAGGGTCTGGCAACGGTGCCAAGTGGGAAACAGAAGAAATGACTGAATTAAATTACTTAGTAGATGTTCACAGTTATTGTTTCAGCTGATAACGTGAGTGTTGCAGGCCTAAACTGTGGTATTAGTTTTAAGAGGTTCTTTTTCCTCATTGGCTGCATCTGCAGTGGAACTCAATCTAATAATAAAGGGATCGCTTTTCTGCTGGGATTCATGGTCCTCCATCTGTGCCAAAAAAGTACTAATATTTGAGTGCTGTTATTTTATAGCTCAAACAGTGTTTGCCCTCTATTTTTAGATGCACGATGGGACTTTTTATTAGCATTTCACAACTTGGATTACTTGCAGAACAAAACCGAAAGTTGAAGTTAATGCTTATACAGAACTAATTTCAGGGGAAATTACTGTAATGTGTAATCTGCAGTTAAATCCTACAACAGACGAGTAAGGTGGGCTGGATGCTGCTGTGGTTGCAGAGGGTATTTTGTGATCAAGTCCCCCTTTGGGTCCCTACTTTGAAAGCTGAATATCTAAAAGGCCTTCAGTGTTCAAACCACTGGGGGAGGACGTGAGGATGTCCCACATCTGTGGATGAAGGGTGGAGGGGCGTAGCACGTTACTGTATGAAAATTATTGCAGGATATCAATAACCTGTCATAACCCAAAAATGCAACAAAGAATGCCTTCAACATACCTTGCTTAAAATACTCTTGAATCTTTAATTGTAGCTTCAGAAGCTTCATAGCATGCACTTAAAATCAAAGCACAAACAATAATAGGCTGTATTTCTTAGGCTCTTTTTTTCCTTGTGCCACTGAGAATGTGCTTTTTATGATATTTAACAGTCTATCTACTGAGTAAATTGCAACATCATAATGATTAGCAGTGCTTTGCTTGCGCTGTAATTCTGTAAAAGAAAAGGTGATGCTGCAGAGAGAGTTCACATTAGGGATTTTTACTCCTTGTTATTACAGTATTTGCTATGTGTAGTTATACGGAGCTCAGCATAAGTCAGCAGCTGTGAAGGGGGGTTGTAGAAAAACAAGAGATGAAAATACATTTTAAATTCTTAATAACCGCATTTCAGTTTCTTTTCCTCCTTTCAGTTATGTCAATAGTTCAGCGTTTGGGGATGTTTCTTAAATAAACTTTGATATTTGTAGCAAACAGTATCAATGATGTAAGTTTACCCACTTTGTTGTTGTTCTCGTAAAAGGACGGCAGCATTTTCATTCACAGCTTCTTACTGGAGAGAGATTTTATCTGAGAATACAATTTTAAAAGGAAGACTTGTTTTCCTGCTCTTGCCATCTCTCCATTTCCAAATTGTATATTCTACCACACTTCAATTCTAGTAGGTTTAAATTTGTAACCATTTTTCACTCCAAGTTGAAATATTTCTGTAAGAAAGAACAATAAATACATACTGTTTCTTTAGATGCTTCCCTACATCCTCACTTTTAGGGAGGTCTATAGACCCAATTAGTGCTTAAAGAAGTTTGCATTTGTTTAAGCTCCTAAGTATTTGTTTCTGTATTCTGAATTTTTAAAAACACAGATCAAAAGTGCATCAAGTGACCTTTTTACATAAGCGTGGACGGCATGAGAGACCCGAGAGGTTCATTTGTCGATTAATCAGTCTGCCCATTTTGCTTCATTTATGTTATACCCAAAACTTGGGTGACTTCTCTCTTGCCTCAAATTTGCAAAAGGCTTTCCGCAAAGAATCAAACAAAACTGAGCTATCGGGCTGGCGAAGAGGAGAAAATTATAATCTCTGCAGGCAGGGGAGGATGGTCGTCTACAGCATCTCGGGCTGTGTTATATATTCCCTGCATCGTCATCTCTCTCCAAGAAGATAAATAGAAATTGTGGATCTTGTCCGGTTTTCATTGCTGTCTTCACGGGTGGTTACACATGTAGAAGTTGTATGGTTTTACGGAAGTCTGGAATTTAGTGAAGTGTTATGTCACCTCTTCTAGTCATCCGACTGAGACAAGTTGTAAAAATTAAGATGCTGATTGTTGTAGAAGCGCAGACAGCATTACAGCAGCAGCTTTTTGTCTGAGCACTTATTGAGGTTTCATGTGTTGGAGTTGGATACTTCTGGAAGAGTTTGGGTCCTGCACAATGAATTCAACGAGAAGAGGAAGAGCGAGTGGTTTTGCAGTGCTGGAATTGTTGGCATTGATGCTTCAGCTGATCCATACTTGCCCCAGTAGTCCCAGTTACCTGGATTTTCTCAGCAGGAGGCATGAATAGTAATAGGCAAGCTGAGCTTTGGAAGCTGAGAGTATATAAAAATGGTTTTAAAACAGCAGAAGTGCTACTGAAACAGTTTCAACATTATACTCGCTGTCAGTGAGGACATACTATAAATAAGGACCCTTATTTCTAGAACTATCAGTGCTGCGGTTGTGTAGCAAAGCAGATCACATTAGCAGATGCTTTTGGAAAATGTTTTGCATTTGAGTAAAGTGGCGTGTGAAGTTCGGATATTCCAGGTCAAATTATAATTTCATGTATTGTGAATATCCTAATGACACTAAAGCCTGCAATATTTTGCTGTTGTAAGTTGTATTTTTTCACTCTTCCTAAATAGCCGGGCAGTATAGCAAAAGTGAAAAGCTCCTGGATTTAAGTTTTGAGGGTGAACACAAGTGAGCTTTTACGTGTTTTTACTGCTTTTTAAAACTCTGCAACCTGTTCTCTGTCCTAATGAAAGAAAATGGCAGTGTTTTGGGCTTGGAGTTACATGAGTGCTGTGCTTCTGAGAAATAGACTTGGAGGCTTTGGGTTTAAACGCCTGGTATTTTCAGATTTATAAGCCTGGAAAAGTAATTTCAAGCTTTATTTTTCCTATGCTAATTATTATAAATGTCTCATAATCCGCAGATATGTGTTGTTTAAAACAGGTGCAGTCACTTTAGTATTAATGATCAGTGAGTCTAATATGTGTTACTACCTGAATTGCTTGCTTTGTGCAAAGAGGCTTATTTTCAAGAAATGTGTGTAATGATGTTTAATAACTGGCTTTGCCAAAGAGTGGGATGTTCTTCCTTTCACCTGAAAGTATTTGTTGTGCATATTTATTTTAATTTTTGCTTGGAATTATTTATAGCACCCAGCATGAATATGTTGAGCCAGAAGTTTTGATATCAAGTGATTTACTATAGTATCTTCATGGAAGTAATATAATTTACTTAGTGCAATAGGGATTTGTAATATATTCAGTATGGGCAATAGTACACATCACAGCACCTGATTTCTATTGGCTCTAACGTAAAGCAGTATGACTCAGGCAATAAATAAAGATGTCCTGTAGTACAGAGAGCAACCGAGAGCTTTAGCACTGGAACTGTTGTTTTATTCTTAATGCAAGAATCAAAATTGGATTCCCTTCAGGCCGGTAGTTATGCCAGGGGAGACTTGGCTCAGCGGACAAGCATTATATGTAAATATAAAAATTTACCTGAATATTACCTTCATTAAGAAACAATGAATTTCACCATTTATTCCCCTTAGTGCTGCATTTGCACATTATGAAATGAGATAATAAGGTTAATTTTTGAGAGCTTAATTTTGTTGGATAATTTTTTATTGGGTAATTGTTAATGTGTTTTTTCTTCATGAGTGGAATTGCACAGGTTGACTACAAAACCACCTAGAAAACCTTCAGACTCGTTTTGCATGGTTGCAAGCGTAGGAAGGTCCATAGTGTTGTCAAAGACCTTCATCATCAGTGTTTTTCCTGGGGCGGAGATTGATGGAAAGCGTGCTAAGCAGCACTGAGGAAAAGATTGACATGGGGGAGCCTCGATCCCACTTCATACGAAGATGAACTCTAAGAAACATCTTATAATAATGCTCATTATGTTTCTCCATGTAATTGAAAGATGAGCATCTAGTTAGTGAAGACAAAAATCAATGGTCCTGAATTCTGGTCATGTTCTAGTCTGCCACAGCTGTGCTGGGTAATTTTGTGCAAGACATTTAAATTCTCATTTTCCATTTACAACAGTGAAATTATTCAAAAATGTGTAATAATGCAAAGTATTAAAACAATGATTGCTGTATTTTCACTGGTCCATATAGGAGCTATGCTGCCCATTAGCAGTTGGGAAGTTGTGGGGCATTAGCCTGCTTCTGGCAAATCATGTTGACACAGTGACTACATTGAATTCAGGTTTTCAGTTTGGGGAAAAAAATGGTTCTTGATGTTGTTTTAGGAGATCGTTTACAAGTTTCTACATTAATACAGCCTCGTAGGATCAGAGGGAAGCTCTGACTGTCACTGTCAACATCTTTTGTAAACTGATAACCTTAAAATATAACACTCAACCTTAAAAGATGCTTGTCCCCACCATTCCTCTTTGAAAGCTATTTTAAAACCTTGCTCCTGTAAGGATGACATCTCCTCATGGCTGATGCAGCCATGTTTTTTTCCTATTGCTTCGCTTAAATACTCCTAGGTGGGTGTTTTTCCCATTTCAGTCTTTAGATATTTTATGTTAGGTAGCAGTTATTTTTCTCTCACCTTTGAGTCTTCATAGGCCAGGCAAGGTTATTGCAAGATAGGCCGGCTGTTCCCTGCCATCCCCCAGCCCTCCTCTATATCCTGGAAGGTGAACTCAAACTGCATTCCCAGAACTGTGCCGAGTATTTCAGTCTCACTCTTACTGTACGGACCAAACAGCTTGTTTGGTATTTTCTTCTGTTTTAAACAGGCTGGTAGATAGCCAGATTGCTTTCTTAATTATAACGTTTTTTATCAGCTGCATCACCATCAGTCTGAAAACTGTTGCTGCAGGTACTCCTTGTTGGAAAGAGACCTCATTTCACGAGCATCTCCCATGATTAAACAGCCCCAAACCTTTCTGCCGTATACTAATCCTTGAGCCGTCTGTGGATCTGCGTTATCCTGTTGCGTGCCTGCTTTGTTTCTGTTGGGATCAGGAGAATTTAACAGAAGATCAATCACATTTCCACTTGTTTAAACATCTTTTCCTGCCTTAGCATTACACGTCCTAAAGCCATTCTAGTGGGAACCTCATACTGTCACGTGTCACGATATGAGACGGTCACTGACATCTTCCCCTCGCCTGTCAAGTTCCTTTTCTGCCTCAGGTTTGCTGCTTTTAGCCATGCTCCTCTCAGCCAGAAGACCCTTCTGCTCTGGATCCGCTCTGGCTAAAGGCCTGTCAGTCCTCACCGAGGAGTCCTCAGCTGTGGGAACTCCTTCCCTCCCTTCTGCTCTGCCTTCTGCTCTTGCCATCACGTCTCCTATCCTTTCCCATCATCTGCTTGTCATTCGCATTCTCTCTTGGTCCCTGACTGCCTCCATTTTCCTTCTCTGCTTACAGGTCTACCTGTTCTTCTCCTTTACTGTGCCATCCCTGTTCAGAGTCCTCATCCCCTGTTATAATAAAAATTTTCAAGGTGTTTTGCAGACCCATTCCTTCAGACTCAGCCTGGCTGGCGGCAGTTCTATTGTCTTCCCTGGTTGTTGGCTGCAGTGAGTCTTTTGACTGATCCCTCACTTAGGTTTTCTGACCAACTCTCCCTCAGCTGTGATGAGAAGGAGGGAACTTTTGCCTACACCCCAACTCATTTAATGGCCAGTGGATGTTTGAGATACAAAGTACCTTCCATGGTCGTATTGTAAGTGATAGTGTCACACAAATGCTTACGGAGGACTTAATTACACCAGAATACATTAGTTCCTCTCCTCTACAGCCTTCTGGTAAGAAGATGGTGGTATCTTTCAGGCTTGCACTTGAAGTTCTCTGTCCTTGAAGGTTCAGGTTTGAGTTGGGTTATCAATTTAAGAGAGTCCCCGGATGCCTATTTCTTTGAAAACTGCCTTACAGACCTTCCCGGAAATAATAACTTTGCATCTTCTCTGCTCCTTTTCCAAACAAACCCTTTGCATATCAAAATGTTTGCAGAAATAGACATGGTGAGCTTTTCTAAATTCAGTTGGTCCCATTGAATAACTGGGGAGAGGTAGGAGTTTTGGGTCCGTGAGAATCAGGCGGTCGTACCTTGCCATTGCCTTGAGTTCTTGAGGGAGGGAAACCACAGGTATGACCCTCCACCGAAGGGTAAGGAATAAAGCATTGAACATCCCATGAAGCATTTCATTGGGCTTCTTCCCAACAGCAAATGTAGCACCTGGTTTTATATAGGTTAATTCCATCAAAGAAATGAGTCTTTATAATTTGTAGACTAGAAAATATTTCACAATTATTCAGGGCACAGACAAAAGCCCAGAAATACAAATAAAGGCCGGGACCTCACAGCAGTGGAATCTTTTGTTTTACTCAACAGTGGGCTGCACAACACACTCAGTCGTGTTCTCTAGAGCCACAAAGTAAAGGAACCCCGTTGATGTTTACTTTGGCACAAGGCAGAGACAGCTATTTTAAATGAGTTAATAAATGGAGTAATGAACTATGGTTCATATAATAATCTTTTCTCTTCTTTTCTCTCTCTTAGGTCACTCAGATGAGTCGTCCAGATTTGATTCTCTTTCTGATGAAATATCTCATGGCTTTGGTTGTTGGGATACCCTCAGTCTTCTGGGTTGGAAGCAAAAAGACCTGTTTTGAGTGGGCTAGCTTCTTCCACGGGCGCAGGAAAAAAGAGTGAGTATCGGTATCTCATAGATAAACTGGTTGAGTACTGGCAAATCATCTCCTCTTCCCTTCTAGTCCTGGAAGAGTATTTGGTTAGTTTTTGTGGACAGGAACAGATAGGGGCAGTGTTCTTAGAAATTTCTCACTATCCAAAATGGAGCAAAGAAGAACAAGACAAGTTACAGCTAAAAAAACCCTGAAGAATTGCTTATTTTTCCATAATTATTCTTTGGTCCCAGAATCAAATCTACATTGCTCCATCTGTTTTCAAAGTATTTTTTAACAAGAATTAGGTTTCTGTTGAATATTGCAACTTCTCTGCCATTTACTGAGAGGTGGAGTTGAAAGTTTGTATTTATAAATGTGCTTATCAAGTCTGAACTGAACCAGGCCTTTAAACTGAAATTAAATGTAAGTTCTTTTCACCATGATTGCAGTTAAAGCCCGTTGTCTCTGCTTTTAATCTTCCTTTACGCATTAGTGCCAAAGCCCAGTTTGATAAAGTGACAGTAAGAATGTCTTACAGGTTCTGTGAGATTGAAATTAATTTAGAGCAAGGTATGGCATAAATTTAGAGACAATCTATACGGTTATGTAATAGCTGTGGAGAGCTATTTTCATAATCAGAAATACTGTCTTGTAAGTAGATGTTTCAAAATAGATGCACGAATATAGCAAGCCGTCAAGTGACTGCTCTGTGCCTTTCACTTATCCATCCTTAACAAACCGGCCTTCTGCTGAGGTTAAAGTCAAATTACCTTCTGTGGAGATGGAGTAAATTTTTCTTTATTCGAAGATAACCTACTAAGATACGCACAGGGTTAACAACTCCATATGGTTTTAATACATGTGCATACATTTAGATAGGATTTACGTAGAGGTGACATACTAGTTTGGTGGGTAGAGGACAGGAATAGAGCTGATGAAGGCAGAGGGAGCTGTTTTACAGGACTGTCTTATCTCGGAGGTGCTGTCTCGGGCAGAGCTGGGTGGCTCCTGGCAGTGCCGTCCTCTCTCCCGGTGCAGGCAGGCAGCAGAGCGGCTCCCACGCACAGCAGCGCCTGGCTGGAGCCAGATTCCTTTGCCGGCCCCATTCATTGAGCAGTAAAGGGCAGAGCCGATACAAACCTCCCTCCTTAGGTAGCCTGCGATCCTCCGTAAGTGCAAAAATTAAGAGGAGGAGCTACCCAGGCGGAGGAAACGGAATGTGAAAGAATAATATAGAGAATGGGAGGGGAGGAAAAGGCCTCCCCACAAAAAAGAGATTAAAAAAAAAGAAAAGAGGAATGTCGAGGATGTGATAGCACCTCCTTTCATCACGCTATGGTAGAGCAGCCAAGCGTGTGCCCCTCTGCCAGCCCTTCCCAGCAAGGGATTTTGGCAAACAGAGAAGCTGTGGGGCTGTAACCACTGATCTAAGGGCTATGGGCCAGTTGCTTGTGCATTATTAGATATGTTGTATTTCATCTGGTGTTCTCCTCCTGCTGCCGGTTTTAATCCAGGTTTTAAGCACTCATTTGAGTGAGGAAGCAGCTTCCCGTGTTCCCTGAGAGGCAGTTCCCTGGGTAATCTGAGCTTGCTGAGCCACAGCGCTGTCCCAAGGATTTTCTTCTAGTAATATCCGTAAACTAAGGCCGTAAGCAAATACACTGCCATCATTCCACATGCCTGGGCTAGAGGATCCGATACAGCGAGCAGGAAGGATTCAAGAAGATGAACTTATCCAAATGTAGAGGTTCTTCAAAATTAGGCAGAGAGATTAGAATGTAAATAAATGGTCTTATTTGCCAAGCTGTAATATTTGTCTGTTTGGTTTGTAAATAGAATCATAGAATCATAGAATGGTTTAGGTTGGAAAGGACCTTGAAGATCATCGAGTTCCAACCCCCCTGCCATAGGCAGGGACACCTCCCACAAGACCAGGCTGCCCAAGGCCATGTCCAGCCTGGCCTTAAACACCTCCAGGGATGGGGCCTCAACAACCTCTCGGGGCAACCTGTGCCAGTGCCTCACCACCCTCAAAGTGAAAAACTTCTTCCTAATGGTCAATCTAAACCTGCCCTCTTCCAGTTTGAAGCCATTCCCCCTTGTAAATAGTTACAGGGCTGTTGCTGCGATCACTTTTATACTGCAGTCACCAACATTAACTGTGCAAATTGCATGTCTTGTTCAGGGTTGTAAATGAGAGTCGTCAAGTGCTGCAAGAGCCAGACTTCGCTCAGTCTCTTCTGAGGGATCCCAATACCCCCATCATCCGAAAGTCGAGAGGCACTTCCACCCAGGGCACCTCCACCCACGCCTCCTCTACCCAGCTGGCGATGCTGGACGACCAAAGGAGCAAAGCGGGCAGCGTCCACAGCAAAGTGAGCAGCTACCACGGCAGCCTGCACCGATCGCGTGACGGCCGGTACGTTTCTTCTCTTTAAAATCTTGTAGAAAAATTGGACAAGCCTCTGCTAGCCAGACGCTTGGCCACCGTGTTGCTAGAAGTGGCGGTCCGGCTAATATTTGCTTTCTCTGATTGCATCTCCTCTCCCTGTTAGCGTCTGGATTGGAAAGGGAAAAAATACGGTGATACTTTTCAGAGCCTGTGCTAGTCTTCCTGAGTGACATGGCGTGAACGTGTTCAGCGCTGGTTTTCCTGCAAAGGCAGCGACCTGTGTTACATCACCCCAAGTGCATGGGGAAACAGATCTCTCCCAGAGTCAGTCTAGTATTTTTGTGGCTGCTTTTGTCTGTGTGTAAATTGATTTTGTTTCTGTAAATAGTCCTAGCCCTGCCGAAGGGAACAACAATACAAGTTACCCACTCTAACTTGAAGGTGTAGTTAAGGCTCATAACATAATTTATCATCAAGTATTTTACTCCCCTGATTGTCAATACTGTACGTAGCGCTGTAGTAAGACCCAAGCTGCATAAGGAGTTGAAACGATTTGCCTGGGGGCTGTGTGAGCGCAATGACTGAGCTCAACAGAGAACGACTTTCTTCACAAAAGCAGAGGGTTGGTCTGCGTGTGCGTGCACATGCACCGAGATTTATTTACATTCTTTCATGACTGCGGCAGTAACAATAGTAATAATTGTCCTCTATTTTTATAAATTAGGTACACTCCCTGCAGCTACAGAGGCATAGAAGAAAGACTACCTCACGGCAGCATGTCACGACTGACTGATCATTCCAGGCATAGCAGTTCTCATCGGCTTAATGAACAGTCGCGTCACAGCAGCATCAGGGATCTCAGCAGCAACCCAATGACACACATCACGCACGGGACCAGCATGAACCGCGTTATCGAAGAGGATGGCACCAGCGCTTGAGCCGCTTTTGTCGGAACGGAGTAGTTGATGTGGTTGCACGGCTCGCGGTCCCTTCCTCAGCGATGTGATAATGCTCAGTATTATCATGCCTCTCATCGGGTGCTGATTTTGTGCATCAGGAAGCCGAAACTGGCTTCTTCGCGTTGAAGCCAGCGGTCTTGTACTTGCATCAGAGCTAGAGTGTTCAGCAATCTTGAATTATTGAGTAAAAAGCTGGTTGCCTCATTTGAACCTATCTGTAGGTAATTATTTATTCGATACCTGTTACTCATCAGACACCGTTGCTGAATTTCTTAGTCTTTGTTGAAAAACATCTTTTCCCCTCCGATGGCTCTGCATGTCGGTAGGTGTTACCCTTGAAAACTCGCTGGCAGGGTCGCGCTGAGATTTTTTTTTCTTACAGGCATAAGGGAACTCTTGAATATTGAAGGAATTCCTCCGCGCACCTCTCTGATTAGATAACAAACTGATCCTTGTTTTCATCAAGCACAGGGGGAGGGGACGGTTATTAAATGCTGTATAAAGGACATCTGTGCGAATCGGCAGGCATTTTTAATGATTACACTGGAAATGCAACACAGGAATGAGCGTTTTGGAGAAGGAAAGGAAAGGAAACTCCGCTGATGATCACCANGGGGGGGGGGGGGGGGGGGAAGAGAGAGGCAGGGAAGAGTGATTTTTGTATAATTGTATTGTCCTTGCTTTTTTACAAAATACTATTTAAATTTTCTACTTGTTTACAATTTATGTAGGAAGAGATCAATTTTAAAACCAGTTATCTAGATAATATTCAGCCACTTATTTTTTAGATTAATGTACAAAAGCTGAGACTGCCTGTTCCTGATCTATTTAAAAAATAATAATAATAGAACAGCTGAATTTGTTGCCTAAACTGGAATGTACAACCTTTTCCTTAGAAACAGAAGAAATCCTGTTTACGTAGCCCGTAGCCTGGGCGAGGAAGACTGAGGCCAAACCAGACCGGAGGAGTTTAATGGGGGTTGGCCCACCTTCCTTGCCACATCATGGCTGTTTCTTGGGAGGGTGCTCTTTGCGCTGGGCAAGCGGGGAGCCGGAATTTCGACCCGGGTGGGAGAAATCGAGGTAGGAGCTGCCCACAGGTGGGGAAAGAGCGGGATGCAGCAGCCAGAGACCTGTCTTAAGGAGGAGGAGACAGGTATCCACTGTAAATTGTTGGCTCCTTCCCATGCAGGGAGCTTCCCATCCATCGACCTCTCCCATCAGTTATTTTCTTTTCATTCCCCACTACAGATTTACAGTGGACAATTCTCAGTTTGGGCTTTTTTGTGTGTAAATAATCTGTTGGGGTACAGCAAGTCTTCGTTGACACTGCAGGCAAAAGTCAAGGCATGTCTTGGATGGTGCAGTAGATCTTCTGAAGCATCTGCTGCAAGATTCATTCAGCGTGAGGAAACACTGATTGCATTTAAACCTACCTCAGTAATTACTACAGATCATCGCTGGGAAATGAATACTTATTTTTTCATTGTCCTTACATAATTCCCTTTTTGACCTGTTTGAGGCATGTTGAAAAGCCTTTGTACACGCTTAGATGGCACAACCTCAAGGGCAGGAATAGGGCAACAGCCCGTGGTGCGAACTTCAGAGGCTTTCGCCAACAGCAGAAATGGAGCTGCGCTACAATTACTCATTTTAATTGTAGCTGATGACACAAAGCAAAGCACGTAACCGTGCGCTCTGAAATCAAAGGTTGCCCTGGGAGTCACCGTCTCTTAGAAATATATTTACTGTAAATTGTCTTTCTTGCTTCCACCAGGCTTTTGCTCCAAAGGAGAAGCACAAACCAAACCCAACATGGAATAACAAAGCTCAGCAGCAGCTCCGCGCTCTCTTTATTGCAAATCCAGGGTGGGAGGTTGCTGCGCCGACCGCCCCGGGGCAGAGCAGACTCTCTGCTTTGCCGTTTGCTCAGCAAACAGCCCCGGGGGACGTCCGCAGGGATGACTGTCCAGATACGCTACATCACTTCTTTCAAAGCAGATGGAGATGACAAATCTTTTGAGCGACTTAAACTGGTGAAACTACAATTCCCTGTAAGCCACAAAGGTGAAACCCTTTTTTATTTTCAAATTCGGCTTCTGCTAAATAACCTGCTTCTTCAAAGGGATGATAGTTTTAGGAATCTGGATCTGCAAAAGGAGCCGGGTAGCCGAGTCTTCCGGAACACTGTAACTGAACTAAATGAGCTCAAGTGTTTATGTTGATCTTCTTGGCTCAATTTCCAGTACTTTTTTTTTTTTTTTCAAATTGTAGCAATGCTTTGACTTGTTTAGAGTCAGGGAGGGGAATGATGATGGAGGTTTGAAATATATCCTGCTTGAATTGTTGTTAATTTGTGAGGTTTAGTCCCCATATTGTTTCCAGATGGGAATCTCTAAGCTGTTCCTTGCTCATGTACCCCGTACTCGAGGGGCAGACTCCTATCACCCCAGAGAGGTGATTAAAATGTAAAACTCGTTCTGGCTGGATTTTATGTCCCCCTACTCCTGTAATCCCAAACCCTCCCTTTTATCTTCCACACCTGAATTAGCATGCCGCGCTCGATTTCTGCGGAGCATTCCTTCCCAGGATTTCAAAGCCCTTTACCAACGACTGTTCAGGTTTCACGCGTAAGATTCCCCGGCCGGGGCACTCGCAGGGCTTCAGCTCCCAAATCGTGCTTGGGGAGCTCTGAAGCATTCCCCAATCTGACTGCAGCCCAGCCTCCCTCTGGCAGGGGTACCTAGGCGTGGTTTTGGGGTGCTTTCGTGTCTGGCACCCCCTGCTAACCCATGAGAGCTCCAGCCCGGCCGCCTGTTTTCTGGGACCGGTGCCAAGCTTTAAATTCCCCCAGAGCTGAACCCCCCGGCCGGGGACGGCAGTTCTGCAGTTGCTGAAACACCGTGGTTGCTTTGTGCTTGGGCTGACCCACCGTGCCTGTAGCTGAACACGCGTTCCTCAGGATTTAACAGCAGCGCTTTGTCCCTCTCCCGCAGATGCATGCCGCTAAAAGCCTGACCCTCTCTCCTTTGAAGCAGGCGGAGAAGTTGTATGTAGCCCAGTTTCTCCACCTTGTCCCAACAGCAGGTTAATGTATCTCCATCCTACGCATACAATGACTGAAGCCCCACAATACTGCTTTGCAAGATCGTGATATCAAAGCTTCCCGTAATATCCACGGCTTCTTATTCCCAGGGGACTGAGTCTCCCATTCTATCCGGCAGGGAGCGAGGTGGCACCGCCTGCCTTGCTCTGAGACATTTGCTGTCCTGTGCAGGCAAAGCAGGAGGTGGCCGGGGGCAGGCGAGGGCTCGGCTGCAGCCGGTCTTACAGGCATTGGCCCCGTTGCCGCTGACAGTGGATTCCCCCGAGTTTGTGATGTTCCCTCTTTCTTAATCCCTTCGGAGCTCTTGTCATTCATTGAAATACCGCGAATCAGAGATGCAGTCGTGTTGCATGGAAAAGGCCGTCTCAGGACCACGCGCAGCCGCCCTCCTGCTGTATCGATAGCGCTCGTCTTTTTAAAGCATAAAAAAATCCAACAGCAGCAAAAAGCCACATTTAGTTGTAAATTTATTTGTTCGCTCTCAAGTGCTCTCCATTTTCTTAGTGCTTAGACCTAAATTTTGCTACAGAAGCTGTAGATAGCAGCGGAAATTCAGCCGCAGCCAAATGGTTCCAGCAAGGAAACGAGGGAAAACCCCTCGGGAAGGCCCCGGGGAGGCCACGAGAAGAGCCAGGCAAGTTGGGGCCAGCCCTTAGGGTGATGCCCACCCTTCCTGGGGAGCCAACCCTGCAGCCCAGCGCCGGGGTGCTGAGGACCCCCAAAAAAGACAGGGGCAGGTAGCGTGCAGCCCCAGCTGTACCGTGAAACTGGGGTGCAGAGCGGAGCAGCTCTGTTCACCTGGAACAGCGGAATATTGAATTGAATGTGAAATTTCACTCCCGTCCCAATGTACTTCGTTTATAACCAGGTCAGGATTTATTTTCACCCAAAGCGGGATGTTTTACCCGGTTTTTGCCTGTCGCAAACAGCTGTCGGGTCCGTGCGCTGGGAAACTCGGTGCATGTAACAGTGCTGCCACCTCTTCCAGCGCTTTCCCTTGACACGCTGGTGTTCATTTTGGGTTTTCATCCATTTCTGAATGAGAGAAGGAGAAGCTGTCGTGTTCGTGAGACCTGTCCGTAGAGGGTGCACGTGGCTGTTAGCATGGGGTAGTACCTGACCGTAGCTGGCTTGACTTGCACTCGGCTCTTGGTAGACTTGTTTACAGTAGTCCAGTGTCGGTTTTGTAACGTTTAATTTTTAGCACTTTAACTGTGAGTGTACAAACTGATTATATTGTAGTAGGTGTACATTTTCATTTTAGACCTTTAGCAGTTTTTAATAAAACGATGGAAAAATCCTCGTCTCTTCGTCAACAGGCTTTCAGACCCTCCGCGATGTGTGTAACTACACCCCCTCTTTAAGAGCCCAGTTCAGAGGCAGCTAAGACTTAAATATTAAATTTTACTCCGTCTAGCGGCACTCTGAATTTGAAGAAAGACTTTCTAGACTTAATCTTTCCCTAACATCTGTACTCGTGGACGCCGGGCACCCTTCCAGCAAACACAAAGCTCTCCGCAGACTTCGGGCTCTGGTTTATTCCACCCTTTTATGAGCAACAGAACACTCAAACCACCGGCGTTTCACGGGTGAAGAGACGAGCGAGCTAAGGAACGGTGGCCGGGTTTGAGAGTGGGAATAGTGGGGGCGTTTGGGGGTTTGTGCTGGGTTTTTTATTGCCGAATCAAACCCGAGAACAGGATGACTTGTGGGGTTTTTTTAAGTAGCTGTCTGGCATTTGGGCAGATACATGGTTATTTCAGTTTGGGAAGTCGTACGCTCCGAGTCTTGCGTGGCTGGTGGTAAAATAACTCGTTTTAATAATCACAGATGGTACTGTTTTAACGCACAGTGCTGTTTTGGGTTTCATTAAGATAAACAACTTCGTTCAGGGATGAAACTTTAGGAGCTGCTGGGTAAGACACCGGTCGTGCAGGGCCACGTGGAGACGTGAAATCAGCACACAGCCCTGCGTAGCATCCTCGGCAGAGCAGCTCTGTCCTGGAACATCGCCCCCCCGGGCATGCTGCAACGGCAGCACCCGCAGAGCCCCTCGGAGAGGTGGCAGCCAGCTACGGAAAACTCTTTCTAGGAAAAAAACACAGGTAGGGCTGTGGCTCCCGAGCGCTGGGGACTCGCGGAGCTGGTGGGGGACACGTAAAAGGTCCGCAGTGACCTGTACCACAGCAGGGACAGCTGAAGGGACAATATTCCTTCTCCTCCATCTTTCTTGAATTTAAACGGTCGCTGTTGTGGTTTGTGAGCGTGCTGGCTCCGCAGTCGAGCAGCCGGGGGGAATTTCTCACTGCAGCTAAAGCCATCAGGGGTGAGGAATCGGCGCTCACATCATTTACCTCCCCGCTTTTGAGCTGCATTAGCAGGTCCCAAAGGGGTTGAGGAGGAGAGCGGAGTCATCTGGAGTGCGCTCAGCCCCCAGGATGGGCGGAAAGCAAAGTTTAAAGATGGTGTTAATGACCTGCCGGGGAGGAAAATGGGATGAGCGTGAAATAAGAAGGAGCAGCTGGCAGAGGGGCTACGGCCAGAGCTGGAGGCAGAGGGCAGCCCAGACACCCCCTTCCGCCCCGGGCCAAGATTAAGGGCAGGGAATTGTAGTTGCTGTAGCAACTGTTCCTGATGCGCCTTAACACCCTGTCTGCTGGTTTGGGTCCAGCTTTGCCCCTCAGCCCTGCCGACTCCTGCCCTCCTTGCGATTTCTTCACCGGTTTGAAGGCAGAAGACCATCTGGCCGTGCACAAATCCTAAAGAAAGTAAAATCTCCAGGAAATCCTTGATAACAAAAGATGGAAACAAAATGGGGGGAAATAGAAGGATCTTTAGAAAAAAGTCATTTTCTTTAGGCATTATCACCAGCCCAATGCTGCTCCCGTGCAGCAGGACAAAGCCACGGACCCTTTGGCGTGACCCTGTGCTGGGATCCACGTTTCAAACGTGCTTTGCTACCGGTCCGACTGGTTTTTATGATAATACTCAGAGCATTTGATTGATATTCAGTCTCCAGTTTCGGTGCCTGCGCGGGTTTGCCGCCTGTTCCCAGCACCCACATCCCACTCCTGCGGTCCTACCGGCATCTCCTGCTCCCCCTCTGTCCCACTGGGACGTCTCTGAGGGCTTCAGCTCGGCATGGGGAAAGCCGCTTTCTCCTCACCCCTCGCTTTGCTTCTGTGCTTTATTTAATCCCACCTTCCGCCGAGACTTTTTGCTTCACGCCCCCGTTTATCACATCTCCTCCGCAACTCCCCCCGCAGCACTTTGATGCGTTTCAAACCGTCTGCCTCCGCATCACTGCTGGCTTTAAAGTTTCCTGGGTGGCCGGAACGTCTCCGGAGGGAGGGTGGCCTGGGTGTGCGGCAAGTTGGTGGTACCACAGCACCTGGAGTGGCAGGAAAGCTGAAAAAGGATGGATCTGCAGTGCCAAATTGTTGCCAGCCTCGTCCCAAGCTGCTGTAATATAACGTTTATAACATTTTTAGACAATTTATACCAATTATAACACTTATAATAATACAATATAACACAATATAATATGTAAATATATAGAAGGAGTAAAAATATATTTCAAAATATATAAAATGTAATAAATATGGCTGAAAAATACTCATGTCACACGGACCTACATGCCAATATATCCATATGTGCCACATTATACAATAATCACATAGACACCAAAGCAGCACCCAGCAGGGACTCGCATCCTCGGAGCTAAGCCACCGCATCTGCCCTGCGCAAGGCACAGAGATTGCGTTTAGGTGCTTTAATTCTGCATTTCCAACTCCCAGGATCAGGACGATGTCTTCTTTTTTTCCACCCCCGATCACCTTTCTCCCTGATTTCTGAATTTTTTAAGGTTTGAGGTTTGCATACTGTATTGGCCTTTGGGGGTTATGTTGGTTTAATCAGAGAAATGACGATGGTCATGGCAGGGGCTGCAGGCGCAGGTGAGAAGAGCGGCTGATGCATTTATTTTATTCCCCATCGATCCACACAAGCAACACGAGGGCGAAAAGGGTGCGGGGTCCCATCCAGCGCTCGTCAGTCTGCTCGCAGCTTTGCAGCCCTGTTGAAAACAAGGGGATTCGGTTACATTTTTGGCTGTTAGAGCTTCAGATATTGACTTTATTTCTTATGGATTTGTCTTGGGGTCTACAAAATACCCTTTATTTTCTTCACTTTGAATCCACCTTGTTTGGCGTAGACACATCCTCCGCTGCTTCTCGTGTTTGTTGGCCCAGCGCTGGTGCGGAGGGTTCCTGCTTTTGGGAGAACGTGCTGAAAATATCCCTTAAGGCCCTGAATTGCAACATAATCCAGCTACAAATCCCACCTGGAATCCGTCAGAAGCGACGAGCCCCGACATACCTCCGCCGAGCTCCCGCGACGCCTTCAAAGCCCTCTGATCTCCTCGGTGGAAACGCTGCCGTCAGATAAGGCTCTGCCCCTGCCAAAAGACACGGAACATCTGCTTGGCTGCAGAAAATGGGACTAGACAAAAGCTAACCTTGCTCCTAATTTTTAATTTTTTTTTGGGGGGGGGAACCAGCTCCTCGTGCCAGTTCTCCCTTGCATGGGAGGGAGCTGGGGCTTTCATGGTGGTCCCGGAACCCCAAGGACGAGGTGCTGCCAAGCCCTTGGGTATGGTGGCACCGATGCACAGAGGGAGTGGGGCCAGCGATGTGCCAACTCGTGGAAGAGTAACAAAATCTGGGACTAACCAAGTATTTGGACGCCACCAAAAACAAGAAGCCATCTTTGTATTTCAAATCTTTTTTTCCACTTGGAAAGTTTCTCCCTAAATGCAATTCTGAAGCACTTGAGTGGCCAGAAAAGCTCCCGGAGCTCCCTTGGGGGACCCAAACCTGGTAGCAGCCCAACAAAATGTGAGCCCCTAGTGCTGCTTGGGCACAGCTGGGCAGAGGAAGGGTTAATGCTGATCTTTGGGTGCCTTAAACTGTGAGCAAAATCCCCAAATCCTGCCAAACCTCGTTAGCCCATGAGCAGGGTGAAGGGCAACGACGCTAATTGGAGTGACGGCCTCGCTGCGGTGGCCTCCGGAGCTGCGATAAATTAGCGGCGGCGCAACGAGGAGGTGCTGAGCTTTGCTGCTGTTAACAGGTGCTGGGTGACCCCCAGCCCCCCCAAAAACACTGACCCCCGGTCACTCGGTCTGAACCACCCTCCTGACCTGTCTGGGGTGGGGGGAATTTCTCCATTTGATCCGTCTTTGTGCAGCATCGGCAGCGGGAAGCGCAATGGCAACCTGTGTCCCCAGGGCTGTGATGGGGTCCAGGGCCCCCCTATGCCGCACCCCGGCATCCCGGGGACACTCAGCAGGGGTGAGAGGTGCTGCAGACTGTGGGATTAGGGGCATTGGGATAACGGGGCGGGGGGAATGTGGAGCAGCTGCTGCTGGAAAAGCCGTGACTGGCCAAACTGAAAGTTTTGTATTTTTGCTGAAAGCCCGGGAGAGAGGAGCCCTGCGGCCCCGGCAGCACCGGTGGCTGTCATGGGGCCATCTCCATTCCCCTCCTTCCAGCAGCAGTAAATCAAACTCCCAATGCTGCCCCCACCCCAGACCCTCTGGGGCTTTGTGTTAATCAAATTACTCAGATCAGGGATGGTACAGGAGCAGGCAAAGAGCTGCACCATCCCACAAGCTCGTGTGACCAACACCAGGGCTGAGGCTGGGCTTGACCCGGCTCCCAGCACAAGGTGAGCCCCTGTCCTCGTCCTCTGCTCCCACCGTAACCAGAGCTCATTGTAAAACATTTGCTCCGCTCTGTGCTCTGTTTCTCCAAGCACAAAACATCCTTAAAGGCCTTTCCTCCCTTCTGGGACGGCGGGGAAATGGGGGGCCTCGTAAAAGAGCTCTTGGAGAAGCCAGGGTGCAGGCAGGATGCTTTGCCATGCAGGGATGGAGGGATGCTCACGGGGATGGAGGGATACTCACAGGGAAGGAGAGATGGAGGCTCATGGTATGGAGGGATCCTCATGGGGATGGAGGGATACTCACAGGGAAGGAGAGATGGAGGCTCATGGTATGGAGGGTTCCTCATGGGGATGGAGGGATGCTCCTGGGGAGGAAGGGATGTTCATGGGATGGAAGGATGCTCACAGGGAGGGAGAGATGGATGCTCATGAGGATGAATGCTTGTGGGGAGGAACTGATGCTTGTGGGGAGGGAGGGATGCTCATGAGGATGGAGGGATGCTCGTGGGGATGGAAGGATACTCACAGGGAGAGAGGGATGCTTGTGAGGATGGAGGGATGCTTGTGGGGAGGAATTGATGCTCATGGGGATGGAGGGATACTCAGGGAGGGAGGGATGCTCCCAAGGACATAGGGATGGTCCTGGGGATGGCTGCTCACGGCAAGGAGAGTGGGACCTTGAGACAGCTTGAGAGCTTGCCTTCCTGGAGTGAAGACAGCGAGCCCAGGCTTGCAAAGCTGTTGAGTGGTGTAAATGCCTTGTAGGATCAAACTGAGCAGGTTACAGGACGATGTTATGGGAGAAGCCAGGATGTTAACCCTGTGCAAGGTCCTGAGCCCAGATGATGTCCCACACCATCCCCCAGGTGGCTGCTCAGGGTAGTTTGGCAGGACCCACTGTGTTTTTTCCACCCAAACTCCAGGGCAGAAACCCCTCCATCACCCCCGAAAAGGAAAAGCCCCGGGGAAATGTGAGGTCTCATCCCGGCGGTGCTGAGCACCAGGCCGGGCAGTGCCCTGGCGAAGCCCCCGGGTTTGGGGAGCCCTCGGGAAACCCTTGGGGCCAGGAGGGCTCGGCGAATCCTCACCAAAAAGCAGCATCTCCAGAGGCCAGCTGGGATTTTTAATGCAATAGTGCCACCCCGTGCACCGTGCGAGCCCTGGGCTGCGGGGACAAGCGGCATCGGCGGCCCAAGTGGCCTTGGCTGGGACATAGGTGGGTGACAGGCAGGATGGGGTCCCCCTCCACAGATGACACTGGGGATCAGAACACCCACGGGTGGGAGATGTGGGCATCGGCACAGCAGCAGCGCTCACCTGCCACGGGGAGGAGTAGATGGCTGTGTCCCCCGTGGGAATCATCCGATCCTGTTGCACTTGGGGTCCTGCAGACGCCAAAAGCACCTGTGGTTTGTAGGGATGCCATGAAAGCTGGAGAAACACAAAATGTGCAGAAATCACATCAAATCTGGCACTTTCTCCAGTTGCAAAAGTGTGTTTTATGCTATTTTATGCTCTTCTCTATCTTTGCTGGTGGCCCACACCAGTGAGTGGCTCGTGGACCACACGGTCCCCTCCTCTGCTCCGTGTCCTGCCCTGGAGGGAGTTGGGGGGGAGACAGACATGGTAATATCCCATCTCTGACTCTGCGAGGGGAGTCCCCTGTCCCCAGCCCTACCCTGAGCCCCGGGAAGGGCCAGCATCACTCAGGACATACCTCACGCAGGATGTTTGGGATCACACTATATTTGCACAGCCTGTAGGAGGGTTGGGGGGGGGAAGTCATTTTTTTGTGCTGAAACAGAGCGATGTTTAAGGCGGCAACGTGTCCCACTGCCAGACGAGCTACAGCAGCGAGGACAGATGGATGATGGGTGTCTCCTCAACACCCCAGGGACCAAAGACACCCCAATGGGTGTCGCCTTCAGATGGTGTGGCGACCAATGGGTGTCTCCCTGACACTCCAGGCACCCAAAGGTGCCTCCAGGTGCAGCTCAGCTCATGTGAGATGAGCACCCAGGAGGGGGGGAGTGGAGCGATGCTCCCCATTTCAGCTCCCCAAAATTTCTTGCAGCAGAGGATTTCAACCCACTGTCACAACCCGACTCCCTCCATGCCCGTGAGACCATTTCAGGGTGTCAAATGGGGACAAGAAGCTTTTGGGACAGGACCCTTCAGCCCCTGACCATTTTTAGGGTCAGGCTCTGCTATTTTGGCATGTCCCGAAGGTGCACATGCATAAAGGTACATGGGCAGACGTGAGCATGGCCACGCACACCGTACGGTCCCATTGAGGCTGCCGAGAGGGTCAGGACAGCCCCTCTGGGCACTCTCCTGTCCTACAGAGTCCAGATGGGATCGCCGTGCCCCTAAGGCTGGTGATGGGATTTGTTGGACGTACGGCTGGAAGGCAGGAGAAAGCTCTCCAGGCTGTGCAAATAAATACAGAGCAGCATTTGCATGCTGCTGAATAATGGGGACGGGGGCAGTTTTGCAGCCGATCGCTGGTAGGATATACGCCCTCGGCGAGGCTTGAGAGACAGCCACCTCCCTCCGCTCGGATAAAAAAGGCTAATCCTCCGGGAATAATAGACGTAAGCCTCTTAGCCGACCATGCTGTCAATGCCTGTCGCTGATGAGCTGATTAAAATCAAATGGAAAAGATTAAACTCACCCCCTCCAGGTACCCCCGGAGCCACCCCAGCAGCAGGTGATGGAGAGGAGATGGTCCTTGGTGGGCTTGATGGCTTCGCTCTGCCCTGTCTGTCTGTTCATCGTGGGTCTGTCCAGACCTGGGTGCTCCAGGAGGGATGTTTCAAGCCTTCGTAATCCTGCAAATCCCCTCCCTGCGCCACACCGGGAGGTCCCGGCAGCAACCAGCCACTTTGAATACGGCGGATTATCCGTGTCCAAGCTGCCACCTGGAGCTGGAGGAAAAGGTGACAGAAAAATTGGTTATGGGCAAAATTTCCTGAAGGGGACCCCCTGGCTTGGTCCTTGGTCAGCCCTGGGGGACATCTCCAATGTTTTACTTTAAATAAGCCATTCTATGAAACAGCCATCGCCGCTCCAGACATGAGACTTGGCAAACACAACACGTCATAGCAAAAAAACATGGGATTGCCTTGGATTTGAGAAATTTCTGCAGCTCCCCCCCCCCAAAATTTGGCTAAGTGTTGGTTGGGAAAGGGACCCAATCTCCCCAGAGTCAAATCCCCACTCCTGGGAAGTATCAGGAGCATGTGGAAAGGCATCATACAGAGACGACGGGATGGGGAATTTGGTTTTAAGAAAAGGCTTTTTGAGTCGGAGCAAGCTACCAGCAGGATTTGAAGTATCACTTCACATCTGCAGCAGACACCAGGTGGCGACAGAAAGCCCAGTCCTACTGTAGAGGCTGCCCATGGTCACTCGGCTGCTGTTGCCCTGGTGAAGAAATACAAAGCTGGAGCTCAAGCCTGACTGCTTGCGCCTCTGTTTTTCTGCTGATTCCTTCAGTAATTCTCCTCTGTCGTTGCTGGTGGCTCTTTTCCAGGTCTTGTCCATGACCTGCAGTTGCTTCTGCTGTCAAGGTCGTTCAGCCTGGAGAAGAGAAGGCTCCAAGGAGAACTTAGAGCTCCTTCCAGTCCCAAAAGGGGCTACAGGAAAGTTGGGGACAAACTTTTTAGCAGGGCCTGTAGCAATAGGACAAGTGGTGATGGCTTTAAACTAAAAGAGGGGAGATTTAGATTAGATATTAGGAAGAAATTTTTCACTCTGAGGGTGGCGAGCCCCTGGCGCAGGTTGCTCAGAGAGGTGGTGGGTTCCCAATCCCTGGAAACATTCGAGGCCAGGTTGGACGGGGCTCTGAGCAACCTGGTCTAGTGGAAGATGTCCCTGCCCATGGCAGGGGGGTGGACTAGATGGCCTTAAAGGTCCCTTCCCACCCAAACCATTCTGTGATTCTGTGAAAAAATACAGGAATTATATTCGAGGAGCCTGCTGCAAACTGGAAATGTGGATCAAAGCATGTGNGATATAAGACTTAGCTAAAAGCTCTTATGAAAAAAAAAGAGATAAAGTGATATATAGGTTTACAGTTGCCACAAATTGGTAATTGTTAATGTTTGTAATTGCAGTAGACTGCTCTTGGCACCTGGAAGATGCTATAGAACCACTTTGATTAGAAAAGGTTCAGACTACCTCTGGTGCTTCTTTTCAGTTGAGGTTGTGCTCACCAGAGACTGAATGCCAGCTACAACAGTTGAAACGAGGCCCTTATGTCATATGCAGCACTGGCAAAAAGGAAAACTCAAAGAGTAAATAATCTCCCTCTCCTGCCCTCCAGAAAGACGTGCAATAAGAATAACAGAATACACGCCAAGGCAACTTTGACCAGGTGAAACAGATGGCACAACAATCCTGTCATCCCTTCCCACTGACCCCAGGGTTGCCTAAAACCTCTGCAATCCAATTACTGGTTTTAATCGGATTGTGTTATTGCACTAAGTATACGATTTAAAGACTATACAGGTATGGTTAGCTGGAATATATGTGAGGCTTGCAGATTAAATATATTAATGAAAGTGCACATGGGTGCATGCCAACAATCCATTTACAAGGAGAGTGAGCAGCAATCAAAGTGGGAAGATTGAGAATGAGAATTCAGAGTCAAACAGTTTCTTAGCGTTTTCTTTCATAGATTATGGAATTAACTAATTCCTGGGTCTGGGACCCTTTTCTTGGAACTGGTAGGGAACATCCTGATAACAAAAGAGGCCAAGGCCAAATGTGACTCAGTTGGGTCACGCACATAATCCTGCTGGACTTAAGGTTTGAGTAAAGGAAGTGGGAATAGGTCTTACGTGTATAAAGATCTAGGAATTTTTCATTCAGGAAAAGTAACAATTGGGAAAATTTCCCTAACTGGTCTAGGGGGTTAGCAGACTTCACTAGGAAAATCTGTTACTGTGAAAGCAGCAATCACACACTCTGAAGGACTTTAACCCACCTGTCTTTCTTCTACTTGGAAAGGCTGATTTTATTTTATTTTATTTTATTCTGTTCTATTTTACTTTATTTATTTTACTTTATTCTATTTTATTTTATTTTAATATTTTATTTATTTATTTTATTTTACTTTATAATCCAGCCCCCCTGCCCAGGAGGGGGACCCCGGAGCTCAGCCGGGGAGCTGCACCATCCCCTCCTGGGATGGCTCCCGGCTGGAGGAGACCCATCACCCCCCTCCTTTCCCCCCTCCCCATCCCGGGCTGGGGGTGTCCCCGGGATTGGGGGGATTCTCGGTGCTGGCGGGGAGGCAGCGTGGGCAGTGGGGTGAGCCCTGGCTGGGCTGGCGGCTGCCTCCTTGGAAGGGTTGGGGGGAGTGGTTGAATTTTCACCCAGATCCCCAAAGTTAGGGGAAACTTGTGCCTGTGGCTCTGGGGGTGGCACTGGCTCGTCTGCGGGATGGTGCAACGCAAATTAGGCTTAACGTGAAAGCAGCTGTTTAAATAGCAGGCGAGGGATCCTCTGCCCCTGGTGAAAGTTGCTTTAGAGTTTGGCAGTTTGGGCCATGGGGGATGCCAGGAAAATTGGCAGCTTTGAAAGGGCTTTTGAGGTGCAAGGAGAAATCCCAGCCGAGGCGGGGGGGAGAGAGCCCAGGATAGCTGGAGAGGAGCTGAGTGGCCCCTGAAAGCGGAGGAATGGCTTTGGCTTCCCCTCAGAGAGGGCTGTCGGAGCCCCGGCGTGGCCATCGCTGCTGGGTTAGTGGTACCTCTCCATCGTTTGGCTGTGGCTGCGTTAACTCCTCGTCCCGGGATGTGAGCCAGGAGAGCGTGGGGAGAGCAGGAGGGTTTGGGGGAGTCAGGATGCCTCGGTCTTGCTTCTTTGCCTGGTTCCCCCTTTGTGTGATGGATGTGGAGGTGCTCAGGACTCACCAACTCCCTCAAATTGTGTATTGGGGCAACTGGTTGGTTAAAAACCTCAGTTTTGTGCAAAATCCCCTAGCCAGAGCAACATTAAAGAAATTTTTCTGTGCCAGGAGGGAAGTTGGACACGGGCTAAAGCAAATAAACTTGTATTTCATCATGCTGGGGTTGGGTTTCTTTGTTTTCCATCCTGCTCTGGGCAGTCTGGGCTCCCTACGGCCACAAATGTTTCCATGTCCAATCTTCACCTTCAGACTCATCTCAGTGGGTGAGCAAAAAAACTTCTGCTCCTTTCTGCAAACCTCGCTCCCTGTGGAGGCTGCTCTGTCTGCTGCCTCCTGCATACTCTTCCTTTGGCTGTTTCTCCTCTCGGTCGATGTGGGGAGGGGTTTTGCGGGGTTTCTCCTCCAGCCCCAGTCCCACGAAGCAGCTCAGGACCAGGCTGAGAGATGCTGCAGCTGTGGAAAGTGCGAGCACGGCTGACCTGCCAGGGGCTGTGCATTGTTTGCGGCCGTGTGCTCTGCCGAGGGATGCGCGCCGGCTTCGTGGCTCATGCCACTGAGCTCAGGAGGTAAAGGATGCTGTAAATGAGGGAAGCTGGTGTTATTTGTGTCCGTGGAAGGGGTGTTAGGAAAAAAAAAAGCCCTGACATATTTTTCTGCCTGTCCCCACTGCTGCAGACCTGGCCAGGTCTGGGAGCTGGAGCCCAGACGCATCCCAGTGAGTGCGGGAATGTGCCCCTCCAGTGCAGGAACCGAGGAGCGAGGGGGCTTCAGGGCTGGAGGCGCCGGTACATATCATTTATATGGGGCGGTAAATGATCCCAATTGCTTCCGTGGAAACCTCGAGCAAGAGCTTTCTCTTTGCTGGAAGAGCCTGTCTGGTCCCAGCGATGCAGGATAGGCACCATGTATGTGTGGGAGCGGCAGGATCGAGGTGTGGGACATGCGAGTAGATGTGGTCCCGTGCCGTCCAGGCGAATGGCAAAGACCAGGGATGCTGAGGAAAGCAGGATGGGGGCGGGGGGGAGAAGATCAAAATTAAATGATGGGTCATGCCCTGATGTGCTCTTCCAAAATAAACGAGGGGGGACGTAAGCCCACTGACCCCGTAGCGATGGGGTGGGGGGAGTCTGTGGCTTCTTTGCTGCAACGATGCCAGCACAGAATCTGTGGCTGAGACTCAAAATCGGTGTAATTCGTTAAATGTATTCCATCCTCTTACAAGAAAGCAGATGAAACGTAGGTGCCAACGTCTAAAGTGCATGCAAAATGCTGTTACATCGGGAGAGAGGGAAGATTTTTACACACTGCGCAGGTTCCCATCTATTAGTCATAATATTCTTCATAAGCGCGCATGCACTTGCATTTCCATATAAACAAATGCACGGGAAGCAAAATTGGAGGTAACATGAGGGACTAGAGAAACCCAGGCAGGTTTTTTCCCCAGCAGGACCCCTCACTCTCCAAGAGGGGCCTCCAGCTGATCATTCCTGATTTCTCAGCATTTGTGGCCGGGATAGGTGGTATTTTCTTTTCTCCAACACATTTTTGACTTCTTTATACCCGTCTTCACACTTGGTGGGTAGGGAGGATGGAAATGTAATCATCCCTGTAGACATGTTTGACATTTTGTAGCAGATAAAGCCAAATGTAGACAGTAGCTTTGATTTGGCTCCTTTTTGCTGCGTTTAAGGGGAGGCAGGAGGGGATTTAGGCTGAAGATGGAGAAGGGAGGTGGCACGTGCACCCTTCATGTCACGGTGACATCCAGCTCTGGGTTTTTTTTAGCAGAAGTACATCTCTGGGAACAGGCTCTTTCCAACTTTATTCCTGCCTAGAAATTTGCATCAATCATATCCAGCAAAAATCTGAAGGTGAGGGAACCTCTGCTCCTGTGTCACCAACATCAATTTTTGTGGCAGCTGTGATTTGATCACTGGAGATCCCAAAAAGGATTTTGTGGTTCTTGGGTGAGTTGGGATCGAAGATTTACAGTTGCTGCCTTCCTCTCTTCTCATTCCCTGATCTCCCTTGGGAAGGAGAAAAGGATTTCCAGTCCCATGTCAGTATTTGTCTTCATTACATCTATAGTTGTTGACTGGTGGGTCATGGGAGCATCAATAAATGTTCAAACAGAAGGTTTTGCGATGTGTGCTACCTCGTAGCAGGACCAGGACAGGGTCTTGGTGGCCTTTTGGATGGTAGAGGGGAGGTGGGCACTGGTGGCTGTTGCAGGGGGTGGACACAGCTGCTGAGTGCTCACTACCCAGGCTCTTTCTGCATGTGCCATTTCTTTGATTTCTTTCCCAAGCATTTGCTGGCTTTTCCCAGAGAGGAGGTACTGGGATGTCCAGTTATGACTGGGGCAGAAGGAGATGGTGGCATTTTGCCCGGCTTTTCTCTGGGCTGCGTGCCACCTCCCTGCCCTTCCCGTATTCCCCTAGAAAAGCCACAGGGTTTGCCATGGAACGTGGCCTGGGGATGCTTTTTTCTCCAAAATAGGTCTGAACCTGTCCTGTTCTGCTGCAAAATCTTAGCTGCTTGCCTGGGCCATTCTTTAAAAATACAGGCACTTAAAAACTGCTTTTTCTCCTCCAAAATAGTGGGGTGTTGGTGTCTGGACTCTCAGTAGGTTGTGTTCCTGATGGTTAGGGGATGGCTGTCTTCTTACTAGTTAATAAGGCAATGTTTATAATAGGAAATGAATCGAAAATGCTTAAATTAATTAATTAAATTAATAGGAAATGCTAAGGAGCGATTGTCCTTCCCTGCAGCTGCCGAGGGGTGATCTCTGCATGAGCCTTGGCTGGAGGTCGGAGCCTGCAGCAGCCCAGATGTAGGAGCAGAGGGGCTTGCCAGGGAGCTGGGAACCCCGATTTGGGCATCCCTGTTTCACACGAGGATCATTGACTCACCAGCCAAACGGCCGGCGTGGCGAGGTGCGCATCCAGCTCTCGGCGGGAGCTGGCAGCGAAGTGATGCTCGCTTTTGGTCTGATCTGGCTGGGAGGTGGAAGCATGTCCTGATGCCAAATGAGTATAAACTCCTTATTTGTGTGAATACAGCATAAGGAGGGATCGCTTCCAGCGATGTAAAGGGACCGAAAGGAGGCAAAAGGGGTGATGAGAAACCACGAGATGGGTGCAGGTTGTTCAGGGCCCCCATCAACCCTGACCTCACCTCCAGTGTGGCCTTAGGAACAAACCAATCCACCTTCAGAGTGTGCTACAGATAGAGTTGGACTTGTCCTCCTGCCTCTTGGTGGGAATTCCTTCAGTGAGGCTCCTCTGGATCAGCTTTAAGCCATCTGCCAGCACTGAACCCAGTAAAGTGGCTGCAGAGAGCAAAGAAACCACCTGGGGATCGCTTTGCTTCTCAGACTGGCTTTGCTAGCTTGGAACCAGATCTGTCCCCATGAGCTGGGGCAGGGGAGGTCACGCACTGGGTTGCAGGGCAGACATAAACACTGGTATTTAGCAATGGATGAGGATAAAGTAATGAAATAATCAGAAAGCTGTTAAAAAGCATCCTAAAGCAAAGGCAGCGGACGCTAAAAGCTGCTGCGACTTTGCAGTGCTCTCTGCCTGGCTGCGTACTGCCAGTTTGTGTAAGCTCCTTGCAGGGATCGTGTTTTGCTACAGTGCTGTCAAACCTTTGGAAAATGCTGTCTAAAAATGGTTAAAAAAAAGATGTTCCTGGATGCCTTGAGTGCCTCGAGTGCCTCATGCTCTGCCATCCTGTCCCAGGCTTTTACTAAGGTCCTGGCTCTGGCATTGGTTTGAAAATCTGAGTGGTTTTGTGGCACACAAACACCGTTCCCTGAGCCTGGGGATTTGCTAGAGAATTACTAACGCTGGTAAAAGGGTGAGGAAACGTCAACGCGTTTGTATATGAAAAGTGGTTCCACGGAGGAAGCCACACACGTGCCGGCCTCAGTCGAAGGGTTTGGCCACGTATGTCAGCGGTGCGATAAGGGCCAATACTTTGCATTTCCATCACTTTGAGCATATTTTCTTTTACTTGGCTGGCATTGTAGAGATTTCTTATAGCCAAAAATGATAAAACTCTGGAAAAAAAAAAGCCCAATCAATTCTTTCTCCCCCAGCTTTCGTTTCACCTTTCTTTCCGGCTGTAATTTCTGCTGGGACTTCTGGCTTCCTAGAGAAATGGTAAAAAAAAAAAAAAAAAAAAAAAAAAANAAAAAAAAAAAAAAGAAAGCAGGCGTTTAATAATAGATCAAAAATGAGATTAAGCAGTAAGTCAGCCCTCCCCTACGTTCTCCCTTCCCAAAAAGCAACCATAGAAATTGCAAATCGCCTTGAAAAAGGGGAGTGAAAACAGTGAAGATCAAACCTGATGTTAAGGACAGATGAGGTGTTTATATTTTATTTAATGACTGTATACTGCCACCCTCCTAGAAAAGCTGCCCTCCCCTGAGTTTCTGTATGTGATTAATAAAACAGTAGAGACAAACTGGAACAGGGAGAATTCAGCAAGTATTGAGCTCCGAAGGTGAATGGAATGGGCATCATTAGCAGGCGCGGGCAGGGTTTGCTGCATGGTACACCTGGAGGTCTGTGCACACCGAGTGACACCGGTGGCGGCTGTAGTCAGAGGTAGCTCCCAAAACCCAGGAGGCGTAACAAGATGCTATTTGTTGTCCATCCCTGATGACTCTTTGAATCAATTTTTACCACGTTTGGTAGAGCAGTGGGGTCTCAGAGGGAAGGGAACCCACTGGGCTTTGTGCAAGATGCGTGAGCAGAAATGCCGCGATGGAGGGAAGAGGTGAGCTCATGCGTTATTAGTCACCAGCCAAGCTGCACCGGGAAGAGCCTTTCGGCATGCCTTGGCCTGGGAGAGCGTTCAGTCAAGGCTTGCGCTTGATGAGACACAACTTCGCTGGAAAGGAAGCTTAGCCCTGGCACCGGGCGCTGAGGCCGTCAACCCCAGACCTGTTCTTGTTTACTGTAAATCCTCCGGCTCCTTCAGCTCTTGGTTTTGGTGGGGCCATTGCTGCAGGCCAGGCGGGAGGGCAGGATTTGGAATGGCCTCAGCTTCCTTGCCAGATGCTTTGACAAGGCGGTTCGTATGGAGCTGCTCTCCTCCTGACTCATCCCAAGAGTGTCCAGAGTCAGCGTGGACATCGTGTATGTCGGCTCCATGGGCTCAAGCAAGCCAGGCTGGGAGGGTGTGCAAGGGGAAAGCTCTGGCTCCTGCACTGTGTCTCGGCTGGAGACAGGACAGCAGAGGAGAGGACCTGTGGTCCTGTTTGCACCCTCGATGAATAAAATACCAAAAGGGTCACAAGGCGTAGCCAGTCCTTTCCAGAATCATCTTTGTGCAACAGGAGACAACCCAACCTGGGTCATGCCGTGGGGGTGAAGACCCAAACATGCAGCTGCAGGTTTTTTTCTTGCTAAATCACCCACTTTTAAGAGCAGAAAGTGTCATAGCCCCTCCGCAGCTGCAGTGGGGAAGAGGCTGAGGAGCTACATCCATCACAGCTGTGGGTGGTGAAGGCACGGCAGGAGGAGAACGCGAGCAGCAATCCCATGCGTGGGTCTGGCATGTGGGGCTGTCAACATTCACCGAGGGCTGCCAGCGCACGAGACGAGGCAAAATCTGCCCACCCGTTGGAAACCACCGTTCCCATGTGTAATTAGCATCCTCTAAGAGGTTAATTTATTTTCTTTGTCACCTCCTTGGTCTCAACTCTGTATTTTTAGCATTGGAGAAGAATCTGTTTCATTACCTGCTTGGGCTGCTGCTCTTCTTGTTTATTCCCCAAAAGGAAGAAAATTAGACGTGCCAGAGCTTAAACTTTAAAACAAAATAATAATCCAGACTTTGGAAACAACCACTTGGAGGTAGAATGAGCCTCAACAAGAAAATGTTTGTCTTCCACCTTTTTCTGAGGCTGGGTGGGAGTAAAGTGCAGGAAGACGGGGCAAAGTTTACTTTCTTTTAATTTCAAATATATTCCAAAAGCGGAGCAGTTGGGATTTCTTTTTTTTTTTTTTTAAGTTGCTTTGCCAAGTTTGGGTGGCGAAAACCAGCTGAAAACCTTGCCTTGGTGAATGTGGGATGGAGGCAGGAATGCATTTATCTTATTTATTTACCTACTTTTACCGGTGAGGCCCTGAGGCAAAACAGCAAAGCCGTGGCCGCGTTGCCGGCTGCGTGCAGGCAAGAGGAGCGCTTTCCCCCCAAATCCTTTTTCCTGGCACCAACAAGATCAGCACCGAAGATACGCGATTGAGTCAGCAATGCAGATGCCATCAAATGTCTGCTTTATTCCAGTGTATGAATCAGAGCAGAGAAGTGTCAGAGCCTCATATCCTGCATCTCCTGATAAGGGTGCAGTTACCTCCGAGGAAACAAAACACGGTGAAATCCCATTATCCCGCCTGTCGTGAGCACCTATAACTCACCAGCACCAGCAATGCTTTTTTTATTGCAACTCTTGCAATAGCACGTGTAGATTATTATTTTTTTTAAATCCCACATCCTGGAGCCAAAAGACGATGTTTCTTTGTATTTGCAGAAAAAGTGGTCCAGCGTGTCTATATGCATGCACATATATATGAATATATAAAAAATTATTGTTTTCTGGAGCACAAGCTGTTTGTGTTAACCCCTGTTAGACCAGTAAGAGCAGGGTGTGCCACTGGGTACTGGTTGCTTACTCTACAGGTTTTTCCAATCTTTCATATTCTTGGGGAGGAAGGGGGATTAGCTGGATTTGACTTTCCAACCATGCATTTACTTCCAAAATCAGCCTAATTTCCAGACTTAAAATTGTTCCCTTTCAGTTCACCGTGAAAATTATATGCAGGAGTGAAACCCTTTATCCCCAGAAGTTTTCTGCTTCTCCCTTGCAAGACTTTTCCATCCCCAGATACTGGTTTTGAAGGCACAGACTGCAGCCAGATCAGCGACAGCATTTCCTTCTATTGTTCGGTGGGGGCAGCTTCTGCCTCCCTCCGCAAGAGTTACGTGCGGCCGCTGGCTTTTGCATCAGTTGCCTCATTTCGCCTGATCCCAGGGGACCATCTGTGTCCTGTTCCTGCTGCAGTCCCACTTCTGGACCCTGTCTGGGAGGGAAGCAGAGTTGCAATGGTGCGGTTTATATACCCTAAAAAAAGATACAAGAGTGAAATTTTGCAAAGATCTGGCTGTATTGTCCCCAAGGGACAGTGTGGAGTTGTTTAAAAGAGTTATGCTACTGTGGTAGTGGTGGAGGCAGGGAAGGACAATTTTCACCCAGATTCCCCTTTTGAGGGGCGTGTTTGTTCCTTGGGGTTTTTCTGCACCGGAGACTACAGAAGTTGAGGGGATAAAAAACATTTCTGTGGTTCCCCATCTGTAGATTTGAGGGAAAACAAGTTAAAATCCACTAGCCTAAGCTACATCATAAATCTTGCTGCAGAAATATGGAGACTAGACGTTAATAATTAGGAGCTTGCACAATAAAGCACTGGAATATTTCACATATGACACAACATCTTTCGATCCAGCTGATGCTGTGCAGAGATCTGTGTGAAAGTTCTGTGCAGCCAAGTTGGAGAAGGTTTTGCTCCCATTTGAGCCTTTTGAAGGAGAAGAAAATGGGAATGAAAAATTAGGTTGCATCCCAAAAGTATTTGCTAAGGCGCAAGTGTGGGGGTTTTAAGGTGCCCTCTTATTATAAAGTGTTTTTATGTGCTGAAAGAAAATGATGCAAATTAATAGTTATCCTTTCCCTGCTTCCCACATCTTCAAATCACTCCAATTCAGCCAAGCTGTCTCCTATCAAACTTCTAACACAAGAAAAGAAAATATCTTCTGGACTGTGACTGAACATGAGAAATGTTAGTCCCCAGGGGTCCGTGTCCCTGAGGTTTGAGGGCTGGATGATAAAAGCTTTGGGCCGTGAGATGACAAATGTAACTTCACAGTTGCTCATTCATGCTCCAGCAAAGGTGTGTTTTGGGTGTAGGTATTTCCCAGCAACAAAGCTGAGATCTTACCCACTTTTACATGAATATTCTTCACCTTTTTTTTGATGCAGTTAAAAGGAACCGGAGGGCTGGTGGTGTTTTCAACAACCGTATCCACCTAGGAAATTATGACCTTGGATTTATTCAATGAAATAATATCAAGATTAAGAGTGAAAATAGCTGAGCTTGTCAGTCACAAGGAATTGTGTTGCAGCCTGGGCTCAAATCCATCACCTGAAATCAGGAGACTCTGGCAGGGTATTCTTCATTCATCAGCAAGAGGCATCGCAGCAAGATCATTTAACTGTAATTCATCAATTTACCAGGCTACTCAATTAAGTGGGGGCTGGGGAGAGGATGAAGGGAATGATTCTGCCTGTTGTAATGAATCTTTGGCCACCTGAGGACTTTTTTGCTTGTTATTCTGTTGTGTTTCATGTTCCCTTGAAGGCCCATCAGGAGGACAGCCCAGACCGGTGATGCGCTGCCATTAGCAACCCTGTTTTTTCATGTTGTATCTGCACACTTTGTACAAGGGAAGGCTTGCACCATGCACTGAGCCACGCTGATTGCGGGAGAGGAGGGTGGGGACACTGCCCAGTACCTGTGTACAGGCAACTGTCACATAGGAAAGACAAGTTCTCACCCTGTGACTGTTAATGAGTAAATATGCATAATATTAATCATAATTTTTGAGTGCAAAGTAGGTTGTTACCTGAGTGTAGGCTGTGTTTGCTGTTGAATTTACATAAATCTCTCAGCAGCTTGTGTCTTGGCACTAGCTATAAGTAGGAGTTCTGGTTTCTGTGCTCTTTCCTTGCTGTGCAGGTCAACCTTGTGACTTCAAACTGCATGGCAATCTCGTGACTACAGGGCTTCCTGCATCTTGATGTCAAAGCGAGCCTTCAAGTGGTACATCTTCGATCACTCTTCCAAGCCTTGTTAAAAGCAAAACATAATCACAATGGTGGTGAAAAGAGAGGGCTTAAAGAATTAAAGGAACTCATGAGTTAGAGCTTTCCCTCTACTTAGAGGTAGTTGCGGTCAACGGCTCGATGTCCAAGTGGAGACCAGTGACAAGTGGTGTTCCTCAGGGGTCGGTGCTGGGACCTGTACTGTTCAACATCTTTGTAGGAGATATGGACAGTGGGGTCGAGAGCACCCTCAGCAAGTTTGCCGATGATACCAAGCTGTTTGGCGAGGTAGACACGCTGGAAGGGAGGGATGCCATCCAGAGGGACCTGGACAGGCTGGAGAGGTGGGCCCAAGCCAACCTCATGCAGTTCAATAAGGCCAAGTGCAAGGTCTTACATCTAGGTCGGGGCAATCCCAAGCACAATTACAGGTTGGGCGGGGAATGGCTGGAGAGCAGCCCTGAGGAGAAGGACCTGGGTGTGCTGATCGACGAGAAGCTCAACATGAGCCAGCAATGTGCGATCGCAGTCCAGAAGGCCAACCGCATCCTGGGCTGCATCAAAAGAAGTGTGGCCAGCAGGGCGAGGGAGGTGATTCTGCCTCTCTACTCCACTCTCGTGAGACCCCACCTGGAGTACTGCGTCCAGCTCTGGAGTCCCCCACGTAAGAAGGACATGGGCCTGCTGGAGCGTGTCCAGAGGAGGGCCACGAGGATGATCCGAGGGCTGGAGCACCTCTCCTATGAGGAGAGGCTGAAGGAGTTGGGGCTGTTCAGCCTGGAGAAGAGAAGGCTCCGGGGAGATCTTCTTGCGGCCTTTCAGTACCTAAAGGGGGCCTACAGGAGAGCTGGGGAAGGACTTTTTACTAGGGCATGTAGTGACAGGACAAGGGGGAATGGCTTCAAACTGGAAGAGGGCAGGTTTAGATTGAACATTAGGAAGAAGTTTTTCACTTTGAGGGTGGTGAGGCACTGGAACAGGTTGCCCAGAGAGGTTGTTGAGTCCCCATCCCTGGAGGTGTTCAAGGCCAGGCTGGACGTGGCCTTGGGCAACCTGGTCTAGTGGGAGGTGTCCCTGCCTATGGCAGGGGGGTTGGAACTCGATGATCTTCAAGGTCCTTTCCAACCTAAACCATTCTATGATTCTATGATTCTACGTGGTTTGTCACTGACCTGAGCCTGACTTAACCATAGTCTGAAGAGATCCTGGAGAACCTTGGGTGGACATCTGCAAAAAAGTAATTTAAGTAAAACTTCTTGCAGCCTGGAGTAGAGGGATAGGCTTTTTCAGGTCCATCTCAGCCCTGTTCTTCCCATGTTTCTGTGGTCTGACCCCAGACTCATTGGTGAAGCAGTTTGGGAGTTTGGTGCAACCTCTGATTCTGCTATGAGTGGTCCTGTCTGGCATCAGCTGCCCTGAGACCTTGGCAGTGTCATTCTAGCACTGGCTGATGCAGCCCTTCATCAGTCTTGAAGAAAGAAGCTGGGCCAGAGGCTTCTTTATGAATGTGGTCTTTTAGACATTTGCCTATTCCTGAGTATATCCAAATACTGATTTTTCCAGGTGGCTACACTTAAATCTTTAGGTTGCTTCACTGCAGATAGCTCACTGCTTGGGATCCTCTACTCGGATCCATGATGACACTCCCTTGTTTTGATCAACATCCATGTTGTTTTCTTACAAAATGAGACTCAATCTCATCCAGTTTTCTTATCACCCCATATGTATGTATGTTTGCGCCACCCCAATAACTTCTGAACTGCTCAGCCTGTTTCAGTCAAGGCTGACAAAGAGATACAGGTCTGCAAGGGTAATTAAGGTTGCATAAGTTCATGAAAAACAGGCAGTCAGGCACAAGGGATAGCCCAGGTACTTACTGAGCCTCGGGGAGAGGTGCAGCTCCAGCTTGCGTGAGTGGATACCAGACAGTCCCCATGAGGGAGAGATCTTCCAACTGTTTTGGTCATGAGATCTATCAACTGGAGCCAGAGCGTGGCCCCTCTGTTGCCCTGGTAGACCCCAGGCCCATGGATGGCAGTGTCTATTTGCGGTCTTTTCAGTTTAAACGCAGTGTTAGTTTGGCCAAAACTAGCCCTGGTAGAAACTGGCTGGTGCCAGGGAAACCGTCAGCTCAGTGGGAGGCGTAGCTGCTTGCCTGTTTTCTGTAGAAACACAGCAAAAGACTTCAGCAGGTTCAAGGACTCCAGATCGTGAACATTTCCTCCTTGCTGGGTTTCTCACAAGTCCTATTGTTTTCTTTCAACAAAAGCAAGAGAAAAGGAGAATTCATTTGACTTTGATAATAAAATACCTCCAAGGAGGTGAAGCAAAAGGAACTGTTAGCAAGAGGAATGAGTGGAGATTAAAAACACGTTCTTTCTTTTGCTGTCCCTTGTAAAAGCACACACATTATACATATATGTAGCCGGAGCCCTTCTTCTTGTGTAACATGGGAAAACTAAATTGAAAAGGAGACAATACAAATCAGGATGAAAGGGGAAAAAAACGATGAGTCAGCTCTACTCCTGCCTATCTGAACCAAGGGGAAGCCTGCCTGGTGCTCATGACAGATTTTTTTCAAAAAAAAAAGATAATGCATCAGATTGATGACAGGCTATAAGATATACTGCGAACGGTAGGAAAATTGCTGGTAGGTACTTGAATGTCACTGACTGCACAGAATGAATTGTAGGTTGAGTCGCAACAATTTCCCTAAAGCTGTGTATATTAACATACAAATACCAAGGAAGTCCAATCTTTGAATTTTTATCTGCTTCAGTGTGAGAGTCAAATAGGCACATTACCAAAGTGTCATCCATTTGAGTCAATTGTTGCTGCTGCATTTGTGGAAAGGATGCATCTGGGTTTATTGATAACATTACTGAGGTGCTTAGAAACATAAGTGTGTTGCGTTTATTCTCCCTTTAGTAGTTCATTCTTGTTTCTGGCATTTTGTTAAAATATTTTTTCAGTTCTAGTCTCCTCTGGAGATCTCTGCTGTGCAGGGCATTAGTAACAGAGATGCTCTGTACATTTATGCCATCTTTCCTCCATGAGTTTGTTATAAACCTGACATTTTTCATAGCTTTTTTGTAAATTTTAAGGTAATTTTATTTGCTGGAGGAAAAACTGAGATGGAGAAGAGAATCTAGAAATCATGATGTACCGACCTTCTAGTGAGTAGGCTCAGCTGCTTTTTTTTTTTCTTGGTTACAACACATCAGCTGAAATGCAAGTTAGTGGCCAAAACTTCCTGTTGATCTCCATCGTACCATCACTTCACCCATTGTACTTCCTCTGCAGCTCTGCCGATACCTGCCTGCGCAGAGAAGATACAAAATCACTCTCACACCCACTTGAGAAGTTATTTTATATATGAGGTTTTAGGTTTGGGGGCAAATATTTTAAGGTGTAGGTGTCGCTTGCTGTCAAAGAAACGCAAGGGAAATTCTGCCTAGTGAAGGGGCTATGTGACTGGGAGCCCCAAATTTCTGCCTTGTGCTCAGCTGGTTTTAAAAATTGCCTTTTAGGAGTTGTGGCCAATGACTTCACCATTTTGCCTTTGTTCCCATCTTTAAACAGTTCCTGCACCTAAGGAGGTGGTTGTGAGGATTAGTCATTGGTTTTAAAGCTCTTTGAAGATGGCAAGTGGTGTATAACAGCTCAATGTTTATTAATGGCATGGCTTAATATGATGAGAATTTTTTTACAGCTAAGTTTAAATATGCCAGGACGGAGCCTCAGCAAGTCGAAATTGGCATTGCTTCATTGATCTCATCCCAGCTGCGCCAGTTGATGACACCTGATTATCTGGCCCATCATACCTGATCTATGGGCTGCAGCAGGGAGCCCTCCCTCTCGTTACTCCACTAACAAGTTCTCCTTCCACTGGCCTCCTGCCACAGCATACGCCAAGTTTAAATCTGGTTCTGTGTTTTTGGCTTCGTTCCTTCTAAATGATTTCAATTTTGTTGGCTTTAACTGATCCCAGTGGCATCTTTTTATGATGCACTTTATTCAGCTGCTTCTACTGCTTCAAGTGCAGTAGAAAGAGTGCAATAACACTCCTAAAGTTCAACCTATTTTTTAATTACAAAAAAAAAAAAAGAAGACAAAATGTAGTATTTTTCTGTCACTGGCGGGAGAAAGGGAGGATTTTTCTTAATCTTTAAATTTGACTGAATTTAAAACTTGACATACATAGCGGTTTTAGTGGAACATTGCTGTAATTGGAAGGGCAAATTATTGTTTGTTCTTGCTCTCCTGGGAGCCAGTACTAGTATTGGGTAAACACAAATATTGCCATCTGTTGGATGATCTCAAAGCACTTCAGGACTGGTGAATGAAGAAGACTTGGAGAATGTCATTACATCCTCTGCCGATAAGGAAGCTGAAGCAACTTCCCAGGGCTCAGGCTGAGGCAATGACTACTGGGGACAACAACTCCTGATCCATAGCACCATATTTATTGCACTAGATCAAATCCCTCCCCACACCAGCTGGAGGGATTTCCATGTTTATTCTCCAGTTTGCCCCTCTCATTGACCTCGGCTTTTCTGCACTTGCACTGTAAAAAGCTTCATTGCCTGGTTCTGTAGCTGATGAGATTTCAAACTGATGTGGTGTTGTCAGCCTGTGTGTTTCTGCAGAGTTCCTGCGAGTAGACATGAATTTATAGAGAGGGGGAGAAGGGATGGGAGGAGGACAGTTTGTGTGCTTGGGGTTGTGTGAGCACATGGTCCTCTCTTCCACTAGGTCCAAGCAGCTTGCATCCGCCTCTACTGAGAACCACAGTCTTACTGACTTGCTTGTTGTCAAAGTCAATCTGATGCTAAGGAGATTTATGAGTAATAACCAAATTAAAGAAGGCAGCGTTTGCCCACCCATCACCCAGCACTGAATGCATGGGTTTGCATTTAGGAAAAAACAGAAAAGAAATCACTTTGCATGGCAGACTTGGTTTTTGATTAGCTCTGCAATCTTGCCATCACCAGTGCCAACATAAGACACTGCAAATGCAACTGCCCATTGAAGTTCACAGGACTGCAATGAGTACAGTCTACATCAGCTCAGTCTGCCCCCAAACTACACCCGTGAATATACTTTCACAAACGTTTTAGGCAGGACTACAATCAGCAGAAGCCATCCTGCTCTCCCCTGTCCACTTTCGCTCACTGGTGTTGCTCTTTCTTTGTCATAGAATCAGAGAGTCATAGAAATGGTAGGGTTGGAAGCGACCTTAAAGATTGTCTAGTTCCAACCCCCCTGACGTGGGCAGGGACACGTCCCACCAGCCCAGGTTGCTCCAAGCCCCATCCAACTTGGCCTTGAACACCTCCAGGGATGGGGCAGCCACAGCTTCTCTGGGCAATTTGTTCCAGTGTCTCACCACCCTCACAGTCAAGAATTTCTTCCTAATAGCTCATCTAAATCTCCCCTCTTTCAGTGTAAAACTGTTCCCCCTTGTCCTATCGCTTCCCTCCCTGATCAGGAGTCCCTCCCGAGCTTTCCTGGAATCCTGGAGTCCCGGGACACTGGAAGGGGCTTGAAGGTCTCCCCAGAGCCTTCTCTTCTGCAGGCTGAACACCCCGAACTCTCTCAGCCTGTCCTCCCAGCAGAGGGGCTCCAGCCCTCGCAGCATCTTCATGGCCCACCTCCCTCACCCTGCTGGCCATGCTCCTGGGGATAGAACTCAGGATGCAGTTGGCTTTCTGGGGTGCCAGCACACGTTGCTGGGTCATGTTGAGCTTCTCATCAACCAACACCCCCAAGTGCTTCTCCTCAGGGCTGCTCTCAATCCATTCTCCGCCAGCCTGTATTTGTGCTTGGGACTGCCCTGGCCCATGAGCAGGACCTTGCACTTGGCCTTGAACTTCATGAGGTTTGCATGGGCCCACCTCTCCAGCCTGTCTAGGTCCCTCTGGATGGCATCCCATCCCTCCAGCATGTCAACCGCTCTGCACAGCTTGGTGTTGTCGGCAAACTTGCTGAGGATGCGCTCCATCCCACTGTCGGTGTTCTGCTAAGAAAAGCATTGCTAACAACACAGGCATGGCGGCATGGGCAACTGAATTCCAGAAGTGATCTGGGTTAAAAGAAAATGTTTAATGAAGTAGTTTTTGCCACATTCATTTTAGTTGAGCATCAGCTCTTCCTTTGCATGAGAACAGAAATTAATTTTGTTTCAACTTCTGAAAACCTGAAGACATGCTGAATAGATAGAAATTGGTTCTATTTATAGGCTGCAGAATTCCTTTGTACAATAAACCAGTTTGTTTTAATTTAAAATATGTATTCAGCACATTTAGCTTAATTTTATTTAACTACAAGTTTTACATGCCTTTTTCCTGTGTTCTAATTGTTTTTTAAATTTGTGACATAAATCCTAAGTACAATTAAAAAGTCAGACGAGTCATTAAGAAACTTCATTTACCATTTTTAACATAAAATGCGTTGACTTGCATAGTTTATTTTTACAAATGCCCAACTGTGAAAATAGGACAGCTTTCCAGTTTAGCCAAAGGCCTGATTTACGGAGAAATATGCCTTTGTTGTTCTCCACCAGCAAGTCAGCTTTTCGTTAAGAATAAAAAGACAAAAAATAGAAAGCAAGACAGTTTCAATCAATCACTTAGAATTTAAGTATTTTGCTCTCTGCTTTGCGTCAATAAATCTGGTAGTCACAGGAGAAAAGGTAGGATGGTTGAAGAAGGATCGGCGGGCAAGTTAGCAATAGTGTTCCTCAAGGACTGGTCTCAAGACCAGCGTTAATCAATGTATTAACTAATGATAGAGCAGAAATTAATGGGATTTGGAGATACCATCAAAAGAGGAACAATAGGACATCCCATCAGAAGAATGAATGACTTTAGGACTATTTGCCTGTAGGCAAATGCAAGCTCTCGTAATGCAAGCTCTGATAGAAAGTTGGGGTTTCTATATTGGAACTGGAATGTATTAATCAATCACAGGATAATTCTGATGTCCCAGTGACAAAGATACATACTGGGATTACATTTGTCAACCAAGTTATTTCCACTAGCGACAAGGAAATGTGAATGCCGCTGCAATAGGTTTTAGGGAGGCAATGTTTAAAATGTACTATGCGTTCCTTGTCCATGTAGGGGAAAGATTGATTTCAACTGTAAAAGGTGCAGGGGAGGGTGTTGCTAGAAATGATCTGGAGAACAGAGAAGCTGGTTCGCTAAACGATTTAAGGAGCCTGGACAGTAAGCCAGTGACAAAAAAAGGCAGAGAAAAATTATATTCCTTCTCTATAAATACACTGGCATAATACCAGAGAGGGAGAAGAGTTATTTAAGTTAAATGACAATTCTGGCACAAGAACAAATGGCTCTGAATAAGTTTAGGCTGGAAATGAGCAGAATGGCTTCAAACCAAGTGAGGTTCTTGAATAGCCTTCTAATGGGAATTGTGTAACAGGGGCTAAAAACCTGATTACTGTGAAGATGGAACCTGATAAATGTATTAATGGGATTATGCAATGTGGTTGACTTCAGTATTAAGGGATCAGACTCAGGATTTCCGGTCCTGTGCTTTTGCAAATAGACTTAAGAATCCTGCAGGTACGAGAAAAAACATAGAAGGGTTTTATTTTAAGAAATATTTTCATAATGATTCAGCTTGGAGTTGGTTTCTCTGTTTCTAATGCACTAATAACTGAATTGAGTGAACTTCGGAAAGAAGGAAGTATCCTTTCTGCACTAGGAAAAAGCAGCAGCTGGCAACTGTTTCCCTATTATAGAGGTTGATTTTGGCAGCAGGCCTGCACTGCTTAGATATATATATATATATTTTTAATTTAAATCATTTTGGTACATTATAGTAAAGTTCGGGCTTGAAATAGATTGTGCTGAAAACGATGACAATTATTTATTATTATTTAACTTTGTAATGATGCTTTTTAAAAAACCTGCAGCAGTTAATGCACACTAGCATTTATTATCGATCTCACCATTCTCTTTATCGATCCCCATTTTCCCCCTTTACTAATAGTCCCCCTGTTTTCTTGTCGCTTTGCTAAAAATCCCAATATATAAGACCAACTGCCTTTTTGTCAAAAGAAACCAGTTATTTTATCAAAGACGGGTGCCAAGTTATTTTAGCACAATGTAACTTTGATCTCACGGTGCACTTTACACTCTGTATTTCTGTGCCTTTTATGTTTTGATTCCGGCTCTGTTCTCAAGCCTTGTCTGCAGTTGATAGCTGTGGCTTCCCCGAGTGCTGCTGTCTCTAGCCCTCCTTCCTTAAGCAGAGATATTCTGCATGGAGGTCTCCGCTATTTCGGAGAGCTGCTGGTTGAAGTAGGCTGGTATTGATGGAATGCTGTGTTGTTACATGAGAACATCGGACACGCACATCGGCACTTTCAAACATGGGCTGTGGGACCAGGAGGTTCATTCCAGCACTTCTGAGCTTTTATTATGAACATTTCTGAGTTTTAGTTGGGGAATTGCCTAGACCTGTTAGAAATCCTTGCTAGCAGACGTGACATTTCGGTGGCCTGGAACAGAGTGCACCGAGCGGTGCGGTTGACTTTCCCCGGACAGGGTAATCGCAGGCAGAATTTATCGTTAGCCCACCCTGCCTTCGCCCCTCCGTTCTATGCTCTCCCTGTTACTCAACGACGAGGCAGCATCTGTATTCAGTCTGGCAGCTTGACCGTGACTATCTCCAATCTCCAGCATGTCCTCACTGCTTCCCTCCATGTGCTTTTTATTCACCTCCTCTACTCAGGATACAAATGGCAGATGGTTTTTCTTCTTTGGTTTCAAGGTCTTCTCATTGGAGCCTTTCAGCCATTCAACTTGGTCAGCTTCACAAACTAGTTCCCTTAATTACCTCAACTTTTCTTTTTGAAACTGAAAACCTTGCAGACCTGCTTTTATTTTGCTTAAACTGAACCAATTTGTGGAAAATAGGCTCGAATTGAGTGATCACAAGCAGCTTTTGTTACAACATCCTCACTATTTGCCCAAAGTCTACCGCAGAATCACCTCTCGTTTGCTCAGCACGTATTTTGTAAAGAAGTCTGTCGGCTATTACATCCCAGACTTACAGGGCCCTGCTGTTAGTATTTATTCTTCCTTCTATATCTGGAATTTAAGACTCCGTTATCAACCAATTCCTAGGAGTATTTCTTTCTCTCTCTAGTCATTTTTAAAAGCTCTCTGCACACATCCAAATCTGACAGTGGGGTCTCCAGCGGACCTCTAACACAATCCCAGCAGACAGCCTTTTACAGCTTTTTCCCAAAGTGACTTTAATCCAGAACGATCGTTTTATGCATGCTATCGCTTTGGATTTCTAGCAAACACAGATGATTCACTCAGTCCACAGAAAGAACCGCAGAGCAGTGTCCCAAAAAATTATTTAAATAGGGTTTTGGAAGTGGATTTGGGGTTACCGTGGGCAGTGTGCATGCTCAGGTCTGACTTTGGTTTGGGGTTTTGAGGGTGGGTTTTTTTCTTAACCACCTGTGCATATGTTTACTGGCCTTCTTTACTGTATGATGACTGTAATTTAGAACAGATTGTTTTCCTGACAGTCATGTAGGAAGAATTATCCCTAGTTTACATTGTGGTAACTGAACCCGGGGACAAATGAAACAGATGGCTTAAGCACAGAGGTCTCTGTGAGCGGAGTGTGCGTTCCCCAAGTCTTCTGTCTTTTCAAGCACTCTCGGCAATCTGGCAGGTTGTCAAGGCCCCTCAAATCGCGTGGACTCAAGGGTGAGCTGAAGTGCTGGAAACTCGCAGCCTTGAGTCTGGTAGGCTGGTGCAACAAAGCACACGCTTAAAATGATGCTTTTGTACTGAACTGCTTGTTTTGCAGTCACTTTTAATTTAAGTTTAGACAGTGCTGAATGCTTAATTAAAAAAAGTGCTTTTGGTAGACAAGAGTGTAATGCCCAAGCTACGCTGCAGTTACAATATGTAGGTGTTTGGGGATTATGTTATATACAAATGAAATGATTGTTTCTTTTTAACTCCTGTTTAAATATAGTTCAAATTATGGAATATTTAGTAGAACAGAATAAGCTGTTGCTTGCCAGCTTTTTCATACCAGTGGTTACCAGATGCTTCTGTATTTATAACCTCGCCATCTGTTCCAGGGTGGAGTTTGGGGGTAGTCTAGGTATTTGGATGCGTCTTCTTTCTTGGGTATCTCTGGAAAACTTCAAAGCATCTGTTTTGAGATGAAGGGGAAGCATGGGTAGCTGTAATACTCAAGGAATTCAAGGGAATTTTACAGAAATGCAGCTGATTCCTTAGTGTAGCAGGGTGCGGAAGGGGAAAGAGACTTAAGCAAAGAGCAGTGCTGGTATTTTGTGCCGTTACTCAGTCATCGCCAAGATCCACTCAAGTTTTGCTTGGCTGTCACCAGGCTGGGTTGCTGCTTCCTACTTTGGAGCGCGTCTTTCTTAATAGTCACTGAAATTTCCAGGAGCATGGAAGTCTCTTAATGGGAGGGGGTTTTATTATTTCTATAGATAAATTTTATTAAGATATGTTTTAGATAATTTTTTTGGTGCTGGGTGACTCATCTGTATTTTTTTGCTAGAATGACAGAGCTAAGTCTAGCTAAAAACAGAAATAAAAATAGCATGTACAGACACATTGACTCTCTCTACTGTATCCTGCAAGGGCCCAGGTGAGGATGGGAGAGCAACGACACTCTGTGGGATTGAGAAAGGAGCTTGTTTGGTATTTTAGCTCCTTTGCCATGAAGCCACCCATGTAATGGCTTGTGTGCAACGTCTCTGTTCTCGGGGTACCGCTGTCATGAAGGCTGCTGGTGGTAACAGCTTGCTGTTAATGTACCTGGGTAGGCTTGATTCACAGACACAAAATGACTCAGCATGACTCAAAGCATTTAAATTTTTAGGTAACTATAAAAAATGCGAAGGAAGCGAGGGCTAGGTTCACAGAATTGCTGTAGAATTGCTGTGAGCCGTTATAGACACAAGGGGAAGAAAACCCGCTCTACCTTCACCTGCTCACGCTGCCTCTAGCTCCACCAAAGCCTGGAGTGACTTGTCCTACCACAATTGGTTTGCTGGTATTTTCGGGGGTGGAGAAAACCCCATTTTGGTCAAAAAACTACTTGCGAAAAATATTCACCCAGTGCTCGTAACAGCCTTCGGTTGCTAATGATCTGGGAGATACTGGGGGAGGAGGGAAAGCTACATGTCGCGCTGAGCCATCTGGTCTCTCACGGTTTATTTGTAACCACTGTCCTAATCTCTCTGAACTTACTTCATTGTGGGTTTAGGCATTGTGGTTCTTGTGAAGAAAGTAACATAGTGTGGTTATGCATGGTTTTATAAACAAAGCATAATACAGTCATTTAATTAATTTATCTAGAATGTTTATTCTTAATAAAATGCGTGGCAGTGCAACTCGACATACTCTGAGTGTGATCCATAATATTCCACCTTAAACAAGGCCTTTTACCCCATTTCTCCCCTCGTGATTTTTCTTTCACATAGCTAGGTAACACAAGAAACACTAACTGTGCCTTCCTTAATATGGGAACGGGCATTTCTTTTCCTCACCCTGTTTCACTACCAGGCAGCATCCTCCAGCACCCCAGCATCTCGCCAAAAATTTTCACCACTTTTATAAACTTACTTTCTTCTGCCATCAGGATCTGGTTCCGTTGTGCGGGATGCTGATAGTTCATTGTACTTGCTCTTTGGATCCCAGCTGGGGCTGCACTGGGTCCAAACTAGAATTAGCATTTGGGAGGGAAAAGTCTTTATGTCCGTGTGTCCATTCTTATGCTAACTTTTCCTTTCCCAACACAGATATTGCCGCTGAGCGTTTCATTTCATGCTGTAGCCCTTGCTATGCTTTATGGCCAGCAGTAGGGTGTATTGTTACAATACTTCTTGTGCCCATGGGGTCTTCAAAGTGCTTTATTTAAATGTACCGAGATGCCTTCACCTACCACTGAAATGCAGCTACTTATGCTGCAAAGCCTGGCAGCTGCTCTAACAGCAGGAGCAGGACCAGGCCACTGCTTTTATGACATAAAGTAAGGAGGAAAAAAAAAAAATCCATATCCATTAAAAACTGCAGGGAGAATGTAAATTGTCAGAATGTAATTATCCCTAACTGGAATTTGGCCAGCATTCCAGATTAACATTTCCTCTCTTGTGAAGCATGCCATGGGATACCTGATGGCCGAAAGCAGTCAGAGTCTCAGCAGGATTAAAAATTGAGCTTTGCTGTGTCGTCGTTCCGTAGTGGCTGAGAGATGTATATTATCTATTTAGCACCTACAGCACCCTGGGGCTAAAAAGTGACTGAATCCTATGAAATCTGATAGGAGTGTCTGAGGTTAAGAGTGCGGTCTGAAAACATTCCATTAAACTTGTAAAAGCCACAGATGGTCCAGCCTTGGTACTGTCTCCTGTGGAAGGGAGGAGAAAGAGGTTAAAAAAGATTTACCAAAAGGACTGTAGCAGGGAAAAGATGAAAGTTCAGGGTCCTCCCCTTAGATCATTGTTCCCTTGAGGAGCGATGGATGTTTTTCTGAGGTTTATTTCAGGCCATGGAAGCGTGCCATGGAAATGTGCATTAGCTGGCTCTGAAACTCCTTAATACCTGCTTGAAATGCCTCGATGAAATTTATAGCAGAGAGGAGACACCAGTATGTTGGATGCGAGAAATGCTTATGAGTCAGTGGGATGAGGAAGTGGGAATTTGGTGCGGGTAAGGAAAAGAGGTAAGGTGGGGACCATTTCAAGTAGAGAAAAGGAGGATAGAAAGCAGTGATGGCATTCACTGTATTAAATTGCAGCTACCAACTGTAGAGATACTTAAAAGGTAATATAAGGGAGGTTCCCAGAATGAAATCATACAGAGGTGTCTAAATAAGTAGTTCTGTGAGGAGTGGGACTCATGCAGCCAGTTTTTCTTAGTCTTTTCCCTATAGCCTCTGACTACCGCCATTTCTTCTGCCTAGGGTGTGTGCCATCACCCCATTCCCCTTTCTCACCACGCCCAAACCTCCCTCCTTCTTGTCCTTACTGTGAACCCCCAGATCCTTCTTTATCGCTACCTCGCTGGTAGCCCCAGGCACCCCCCGAAGTCCCAGACCTCCTATCGTTAATTAGGCTGCTGGCTGGAAATACCCCACTTGGCTAGCTGGCTGGGAGCTGTGCACAAGCTGGCTGCTTGGTTGGTGAGCAGGTCAACCAGAAGGGGCAAGATCTGAACTGCTCCTGCTTTTTGGGTGTCTTTGCATTGCACCTGCACGCTTTCGTATAGCAGGATCTAGTATTTTTAGACCTCTGCCCCTCTGTCAGATTCAACTAAAAGTAGCCAAGGACTTTGAAGGCCTTTAACAGGACTGGCACTGTGAACTAAGGCTTATTCCTTTGGGAGACCAGGCTGAGGACCTGGTAGGAGTAAAAGGCTTCTCGCTAGGAAAGGAGTCAGGCAACTTCCTATGCAACTTATTTTCTTGTTTAAATTATTATTCATCATAGGTTACAGACTCTGCCCATTAGGATCCACTTCTGACATGAAAATTTTACGTGTGTTCTTGGACACTGTATACGAGAAAACAGAAGTCCAGATAGCAGAAAGGGTGAAAAATGAAGATATTTGAACATTGTAATTTTTCTGTTGCGATATACAGAAGGCAGTTGAGCAGTGGATTTTTGGCTTGGTGGAAGGGAAACTGAAAACTCGCCTTTAATACTGATCTCCTGTTACATTAGAATAAGAAGGGTAAGTACACAGAGATGGGGATTAAATCTGAAGCAGTCTTCGTTAATATAATGTGTAATAGCCTTGATAGCACTTTCTAAAAGAAAGACATGCCAGGCCAGCTGCTGATCCTGAAAGCTTGTTTTCTTTTGGGAGTTGGAAGAATTGTTCTCGAGTTGTGTCCTGAAGTGCTCATTCTCCATTTGTATTTCTTTCTCCGTGAGGTCCTGAAGGGAATGTATTGTCTCCCCGTTTCCTCGTGCAGAGCTCCAGGTAGACTGGGTGGAATAGCAAAACCTCAAGCCGTGGCAGAGTGGGAACAGAAGTGTGTGCTAGGACAACGTGGGTGTGTTAATGACTCCAATGTTAATTTTTTCGTTATACTGTTCAATGCAGTCATAGTCTATCTTCTTTTTTTCCCCTGAAAATATATTGTTTCTTAGAGCCTTTGAACCTGCAGTACCTATTCCTGCCCTTCAGTACAGCACGTTCCCTGCTTGTGAAATTGGATTTTGTATTGTTTATCAAAGGGTAGACCTGTGCCCCCCGCCTTACCCCCCACCGTTTTTTCATCTCAGTATAAAAGTTAGTTTCTCCTTGCATTCTTTACACATGTGTAAATGACTGTTAAAAAGTGCAGAGCGGTGGAAAAGTGGTTTCTTGCAGTTTTGAAGTGCTCATGTTTTATTAAAGCTGAGATTCCTGGAGCTTTGGGGCCAGAGACACACTACAGTTGCCACCCTCTCCGCTCCTACAGAGATAAAACTCTGTTTCTTCCCATGAAAGTTCTCTAATCTGCCAAAAGTTGTCAGTTTGTGTGCTTTGGGGTGGGATTTGATTCCCAGAGATACGAATGCCTTTCATGGGGCCCCTAAAATATATAGTTAAAGAGCATAAAGCAAGGAAGCAGACTACTGAACCTGTTTGACATGGCTTTGTTGTGAGAAGATGCTGGCACCATTACTTGCCTCTGTGACTCCCCCTTTATTTCCCCATTGCTTTTTTTTTTTCCATTTGCTTCAATCACCATCTGTTGCATGGTATGTTCAGTACTTGTCAACCTAAATTTTACATAGCTGCTGTAACTTAACAACATTTAAGCACTAATGACATTTAACACCACTTGGTTTTTAAAAGTACCTTGTCCAGAATGAGTGAAATTTTGTGCTGTTAATGCAAACCTTCCAGGTTGGATCTTGGTGTAATTTTGTGAAGAATTCAAATCTGCAGTGCTATTTTAGTACCTGTAAGCAGGCTCTGCAGCCAGTGTCTTCATGTCTTTATATCAGCTTACCACAATATAGTTGTTTTCATAACTCCTTTTTGCCAGGAGTCACCTGGACGTCTCTCTGGGGGGGATCAGTGGCAACTCTGCAGTCACCACTGTGGTTTGACCGACATGGCTGAGGCACGACTGAGCTCAGCCTCGCAGGGGTGCTGGGGGGCAGAGACAGGGCTGCTGCAGCTGAAGGGTTGGGACACAGCTGCCCGTGCGAGGCGGCGTCGGGCACTGAGGGGACGGCGGCTCCTCATGGCAGCTCCTCTGTGAGGAGAAGGGGGGGGGGGTGGAAGGCGGGAAGCACGTGCCTGCCTTGAGGCGGGAAAAGCGCCCCGGCGCAGCGCGCATGCGCGGCGGCAGGTGGGCGGGGCCTCGGCGGGGCGGGAGCAGCTGCTCCGCCTCCTCCGCCATTTAAAGGGACAGAGCTCCCCTTCGCTTTGCCGCCTCGCTCCTCTCCTCAGGGTCGGGAGGTAACTGTGTGAGTCCTCCGTCGTTTCGGGCCCTTTCTCCCCGCGCTGGAGAGGGCGCAGAGCTGGGGAGTTTCGGCAGGTTCCGGAGCCAAGAGTCTCCTCCTCCGCGTTTCTGCTCTCCCGCCCCTTCAGCCCTTCGGCTATCTCCGCCGCCGGTTCGGCCATCTCCGCCCACCCTTCGGATCAGGCCGTTAAGTTCCGCCACCACTTCGGCAACTTCCGCCGGTTCGGTCGGAAATGGCCGAAGACGTGAGAGATCCAGCGGTTTAGGGGGGGGG
>VUYV01000225.1:866558-885446 GCA_008711295.1 Anarhynchus alexandrinus | reverse complement strand
GGGGGGGGGGGGGGGGGGGGGGGGGGGGGGGGGGGGGGGGGGGGGGGGGGGGGGGGGGGGGGGGGGGGGTCGCGGCGGTAGCACACCCCCCTACCACCACCCCCGGGGCAGCCCGGGAGTGGTACAGTCCGGAGGAAGCCCCCTGAGGCGGCGAGGGGGCGTCCCTGAGGGGCAGGCCGGGGGGACAGGGTCCCTCAGGGCAGGGGACACGGTGTGTGTGGGTCCCTCAGGGCAGGGGAGGTTGTGAGGGGGTCCCACAAGGCAGGGGACGCGGCGTGTGGGGGTCCCTCAGGGCAGGGGAGGCTGTGAGGGGGGTCCCTCACAGCGTGGGAGGCATTGTGAGGGTCTCGCAGGGTGACGGACGCTGTGTGTGGGGGGTGTCCCCTCATGGCAGAAGGGTCTCGATGGCACCTGGTGCCCAGGCGCTGCTGATGGGTTCCAGCCTTCCTGCCGACCCCCTGCCCTCCTCCCGCCTCTTTCAGCTAACTCTGTGAGGGGCTGGGACGCAGGCGGCCCTGGGGACCCCCTTGTCCCGTCTCTCCTGACTGTCGGCGGCATCTCCTGTGCTTCGAGGGGACGTCGTGTCCCCCATGGCCAGCACAGTCCCATTCCTCCCGCTCTGAGGAAGGTTTCGACGTGGGGGCTTGAGGCCTAGCGGCTGGTCCGGCTTCGATGGTCACCGAAAGTGCTGACCCCGATGCAGCCCGTCGCCGTCTCTCAGGGTAGTCCTGTGTCTTGGAAACTTGACGAAGCCCTCCCGCTGGCCGCAGCCTGTGGCGGCCCGTTCCCCTGGATCCGTGCATGCTCCCTGTTGCTCTTGCTGGGGTTTTGCCTGGTGAGATGGTGAGGACGGAAAAGACAAGGATGTTGTTTCTGGGCTTCTCAGCGTTTCTGGTATGCTCAAGTTACGCTCCTGTGAATTGTTTGCTAAAGTTGAGGTTCGTGTTGTTGATTTTTTTTCCCCAGCTGTTTTCCCCACATGAGGTCTCTTCTTCCTCAAAAACATAGGGGTCTTTCCTCAATCAAAAATTTTACCAGTATGGGGCTAATAGATTGCTGCTGACTGCCTAACGCCCTGTTATGCTGGTCCAAAACCAAGCAATTTTGAGCCTGAAGGAGCTGGATATGGTTAAAATGGTATTAAGGATTCACAAAGATGCTGAGAGGCACTCTAGATATGCTGTTCTTTTACTGTGTGTGTTAAAATCCAAACATTAAGAGTCTCAGTGACTAGTTTCTGATCTCTTGTTGCTTATGCACGTGCCTGATAAATTGTGTGTGTTGTTATCCCGATATGATAGCTTGGCTTTAAAATTTCTGGGTTTCTGTGCTGCAAGTCTAACATCTGTATGAAGAAGATTAACTTTGTTTCCTGAAAGGGGTGTCACATGCAGTTGATTATCTTACGGATATTTCTGGTTTCATGGAGAAATCTATATATATGAGACGTCAAAGTCTAAAACAGATGTTACAAATGTATTTTGATCGGTGTTTCTGTTATATTTAAGATAGTAAGGTTCTTGGAACATGGGGTGCGTTTTGTATGTTGTGTCGGGTGTTATCAAGTAATTAGTAATCTTAATCTAGTTTCTGTGCAGCAGTAGCATCAGAAATGAACCATGGTCTGATTATGTGGTAATGGGCAGAGAGAAGTGTTCTCCCCCTGAGAAACCCCTTGAATTTATGGACCATCTGAGAGTTCAGTTCTTATATGCAGCTTTATTTGTATTCATTCACGGCTTTGGGGCGCCTCTTCCTTTCAGTTTTTCATTCCAGAAACAGGAGTTTGCATCTGTTCAGCTCAGTGCTAAGAGATTCTGGAGCTGGGGTAATTGACTGTCTTCATTTGAGTACGGTACAGCCAAATTCTTCTGGCAGCTCAGCTGTGGTACAGGCAGTTCTTGAACTTCTTGATGTCTTGTTGCAGAACGGAAGTCCAAAGTAGTTTTTGGAAATTCTCTAATTTTTCAAGTGGAGACTGTTAGCTCTCATGTTTGTTAGCATGTGAGGATGGATTTTGGCAGTTGTCAAGTCAGAGCAAAAGCAGCAAATGCACAAAGCAAGAAAAACATGATTGTTGAATTGCCTTCACTTATTGTTTCTCAACAATATATGGCAAAATTGAAGGGTTGTTTGTGTGCATGCGATGGGAAAGATCATCATCATCATCATCATCTTACCTTGAATACTTGTAGTGTGGATCTCTGGGACTGTTCAGCCGAGGAGCTGAATGTTGTTGATGCATTCCCAGGGCTTGCTTGCGTATGTGGAGCCAGAGCCCACCTTGAGTCTGCTTTCCATGACCGTTATATTTTGAAGTGCTATGATACCATCATCTTAAGTTTTTAGAGTTTGTCTCTTTCCTTCTGGCTGTGTGTATTTGTTTTTTTTTCCTTTCAGTCTCTGCTGCCTGATTTTTCTCCATGCTGTTTGACTCCTGTCACCTCTCCCAGTTGCCTTGCTTGTTTCCCCAGAGCATTCCTCCCCCTGCCCACAATAGTGATTTCTCCCAGGTGGGAAATGCAGCTGACCACATACGCTACCTGTTTGAAGCCAAGATCACAGCAGTCGAATGTGAATTGGTTCCTATTCCAGAGGCAATTTTTCTGCTTTGGAAACGCCACAAAACCACAGAACTGGAAGGGACCTCCTGATCTTCGGATCCTATCTCCTCAGCAGCAGATAGATTTTCCCAGTGCTTGTTGTCTCACTTCTCTACCTGTGATCTCTGCTAAACACCCCCTTTTTTGGGGCAGGAACAGACTCAACATTTTGAATCTGTTCCTAACTCTGGGGTTTTAACCCAGCATGGAATTTTTGCTGTTACTGTAACAAACGAATCCTAACCCAGACTGGGATTCCTATGTCTTAACCACCCGGCAGGCAAAATATGTGGGGATTTTTTTTGCTTCCTTGTGAAAAAGGCAAGTGATACTCGTAGGCATATTTAGATATGTGCCATTTCAGTACAGATAGGCATATCTTTGCTAGTATGTGGCTAGGCAGTAGGGGAAGCATTCGCATGGGATTTGGGGGACACAGCTGGGACTTCCAGTTGTCTCATAACCCGTGCTGACACAGGCTGCGTTTGCTGGGCTAAAGCTAGCATGAGTATGCTTGCAGTTCTGTGGCTGCAATAAGACATGTCCTCAAAAGCAAAGAGCCCATAGTTTTCTTCTTGGAGAATACTTGAAAGTACTGTTTACTGGGGATTGTCGTGGTTGAGTTTGGCTCCTGCAGCTTAGACTGCTGTTTGTCAGATGCAAATGATGTTGGTGGATGTTGCCTGAGAAGAGGTGCAAAGCCAATTTGAGGTTTTGGGGTTTGTTGGGAAGGATAAAGACAGAAGCATGTACAGCTCCGTGGCTCACAGCTAATCGATCCCTGGATTGCCTGGGCGTAGGAAGCCTTGAGCGCTGGCCGACCAGGTAAATTGATGTTATTATGCAGCAGTTGCAGGGCCAGTTTTGAAGTGCAAATTGAAATCCCATTTTTGTGAAATCATTGCTATTAGTTAATTGATGTCTGTTACCAGCAAGAGCAGTTTAAGGGACTGACTAATCTATCACAAATGGATTTGAAAGGACATTTTGTAACATCTGTCTTGACTTGCTGGACATTTCCTACAAGGCTATAGCAATTTTTAAGCAAGTGCCGATATCTTTATTTTTTTTAAGTTAGCATTTGCTGAGGAAGTTTACCATACCTAGTCTTTCATACAAGAAGTGCGTAGGTGTGCTGTGCTCCCTCTGCTGGCATCTGCCCCTGCTAACTCACAGTGAGTGGATGTGGGTTTCTCAGGGCTGTGTTGACATAACCAATAACGCTATAGAGCGACCTGGACCTCGTTGATGAAAGCAAATTAAATTCACAAAATCAAGACTTATAAATCAAGGAAATTAATCTTTTATGTTTGTTGGGGGTGGGGGAAGGGACCCTAAAACTCCAAAACAACATATCTGTAGCCNCACATGTTTTAATTATTCTTAGAATTTCTGCCCTTGCAGTTGGTTTCTTAAATGGTTGGGATCTCGTTGCCTGGAGTTGGGGGTGTGTATTTTCTCTGCCTCTCCCCTGCCCTCCCCCTTGCCCATGAATTTTGGTGCATTAAGGAAGCGCATCATTTTTCTAATGCAAATGGCTGCCTGAAAGTAGTATCAGAACGTAGGATTAACACATGAACATTAAGAAACCCTCTCGAGTTTCTTCTAATACAAAATGCTAATAACATTTCCCACTGCACAAATAACACTTTTATTTCCTTTTTTATGCACTGTTTCCAGCTGGTAGCCTTTTATCTGTCTTGTTTCATAAAATGCTTTCTTTTATGATTCAAAATACTTGCAGGTATCTTCTTATCTGACTTTCGTCTTAGGGATAGTGGCGGTGCAGGTAGCCTGAGGTTTGTTTCCATTCCTGTTGTGTTTTGGTATGAGTGCTGCTGTGCTAAAGTGTACGTTCTGACATCCGACTCTGTAAGATGAGCTTTACTGTTTTGTGATAGCCCTTGTGTGTCATATGAAAGGACTGTGGAGCTATGTAGTCATCTCAAATCTATACCAGTAGATTGGCCATTTATGAATTAATTTGAAAGTGAATTATATTCATTTGAAAGCCAAAATGTCATAGGGCAGAAAATAAATTGTTCTATACATGTGTTGTCTTTCTTAGGGGACGCTTCTTGACAGGTTTAGTACTAACTCCAGTCAAACAGATGAGTCAAGTTTAGCAACTTAATGTGGAAGTTGGGTCCTCTGCTTATATAAAGGCAGTACAATTAAAAACCGTCAACACCCTCCATCATGTTGTCCCATCAACACGTCTCAATTTTCAATGTGAAGATAACCTTTTCTTTTCCCCATCCCATATGTACCCCACCTTGTGGGTCCAGATCTGAATGTGATGGAATTAAGCACGTCACTGAATGTGGGAAAGACTTCTTTTTCTTTCCCTCCCTTGATTAAATGCCTCCGCATCATATGTAATGCAGGAGTGCATCGGGATGAAATTTGTACATGTCTTTTAGTGTTTCTATTATGGGCACGAGGAAGTAATTATACTGCAGGTCTGCTCTGTGTAGGCACTTAGTGGGAAGCGATGTGTTCTGGATTGTGTTGGTGTTGAGTGGAGTATATGCTGTGGAGTACTGCTGCTGACATGCAGATGACGCCTGGAAAAGGTTGGCATGAAAGCGTTGGAGCTTGTGACAAGAAGAGCTGCCAAACAAGTGGGGAGCCTCGGAGTTGAGAGCAGAGCCTAAATATATAGAGCAATGGTGTGAGCGTCTTTCTAAGGGGTCTGTAAAGTCTGAGCAAAGCAGTCCTGAATTTGCTATTGGCAGCCTCCCTGTCTGCGGGGAAACTTGTAAGGGTCTGCAAATAAAATAGGCCCGAAACCTTTGAAATAAGTGAAGTAGTAACATCAAAACCATGATGTGTAACCAGCAGGTGGGCAGAAGACAGGACAGTATGATCCTGGCTTCATCATTTAGAGGTAATTTGCTGGTCAGAGATAACGTGATACAGGAGCCCATTGACTCCCAGAAATGCATTGTACATATAATAATATATGTCAGTGAATAGGTTAACATTATTCTCAGATTATTAATAAAGATAGCAGTCCCATAGCAAATGGGAAGAAAAAAACCAAACCAGCCCATGCATTGTTTAGGTAAGATATTTCTTTCCTTAGGCATCTCTCCTGGGAAGACCTCGGTACTTGTAAATGAATCTGCCGCCTACCTTATGTACCTTCATTTTAATGTGGGGATTGAGGAGGAGCCAGCTATCGGAAAACCAGCCAGAGATGGATGCGTTGGAAAGTTGCCACTAATTACTGTGGCGTCTGACAATTAGCTGTTGTTAAGCCTTTCCTTGCAAGTTCTCAACCGTGCATCAGGAAACAAAAACAAGGACCTGGAGAAAGGCAAGAGCTGTCCTTGTAATGATCTTTTAAAAAAAAAAAAAAAAAAGTCCTGGGTGGTTGTTATTTCATTGGTCTTACTAAAAGCAGAACACAGAGTTGATTCTGACGTGGTTCCTTTCTAGCGAAGCAGGCAGGATTTGATTCACCCAGAAGCTCCTTGGTTTTTTTGCTGTTGGGCTCTGTCGTAGTCTGCAAACTTCTTGTGCCTCTTGCCTGTAAAACAGGTTTGAGGCTACCTTACTTCACGGGAATGCAGTGAATCAGTAACATCTGTGATGTGTTATTGTTCTAAGATTAATCTTAGAATTCTTAATAAAAAGTAAGATTTAATGAAAATAATAAGATTTGAAGAAATCTTGCCGTTGTTTTCTCACATTTGCCTCCAGGGTCTTCTGACTTTGTTTTCACTTTGTGGCACTGATGAATAGCACCGAGCCTTTTGCAAGTGTCTCAAGGGTGTAGTTAGTCAGGAGTAACGATTGAGCTGGAGCTGGCAGGTATCTCAAGGCTTTCATACAGAAGCTAATTTGCCCCCACCCCTCAGGAATCAGACCTGCTCTTTCTCTGGAAATGACTTTTACATTGCCCCGACAATGATGATTTTGATTAGAAAGGCCAAGCAACACAATTATTTCTTCCTTGTCAAAGGAGTGTCGGGGAACAAGGTGTTTTTGCATCAGTTGAATGTCTGTCTTACTGACCTTGCATTTCAGACGACATTACTCAGGCAGCAAGGCCCAGAGCATCTTCCGGAGTAGTTTATGCAAGTACGACCCAGGCTTTGCACCAACTTGTGTCTCTGTATAATTCCATTGACTTGGAAGGAGTGACATGTAATCTCTAGACAGATCTCAAGTCTGTTTTAATATGCATCTCTGATCTATAATACATGCGCAGACACGGTGATCCTTTTGGTTACCACTGAAAGCAGCCATATCTGGGACAGAAAGTGGCAGCTGTTTGACAAATGTAATAGAGTAGGCATTATAAAAAGAACCAAAATGAATTTGCTCTTCTTAAAACTGATTAAAGCAAAAGCAGCATTGGCAATGTTTCTTGTGAGCTTAGTGCTGCTTTGCAGGGGTGTCTTGCTTGGACGCTTGGCTGTCCCTGTACCTATTCTTAGCCTGTTTACGAAAAGCTGTTGTGTGCATATTGAGGGAGCGCTGTGTTAACTCCTACTGTGTACAGTCTATTTGTGTATTTATGTGGAGCCTTTTGGGGAGGGAGGGGATTATACCTGAGCTCTTCTGTCATCTTTCCCTGCTTCTGCGCTTTATAAATCTTTAGGAAATAGAGGATAACGTTTCCAAAGTATCTGAGTATATCGCAGTGCTTCGTAACTGTTGACACTGACCTTTGGATTCGGGATTTGTGACATGGTTAAACTGATTCCATAGCCTGTTGCTGGAAGGGATGGCGTTGGTCTCTTTCCCTCTCTCAGCTCTGCAGTCCCTGTCATTTATATGATGCCTCAGTGAGGTGATTCAGTTTGATAATCCAACAGCAAACTGCTTGTGGGTTTTTGGGGAGGAGGTGAGGGGTTACCTTTGTAGTAGGATTTGGGGGTGGGGGGGAGGTTGCTAGGCACACCTTCTCCCCTTTTCTTACTGTTAGTTTACTGTCTTAATGATCCTGTATTAGGTTATTCCTGTCTTGAGTCCAACCTGGTTCTCCCAAGATGTGAGATACGAGCATTGGCAGTGCCCGAGGAGGGGACCTGCTCACTTGGCAGGGAGAATCTCTGTGTTTTGATATTTTTACTCAGCTCCGGTACTCTGAATTTTGCTGCCCCAAGGCTGTGAGGGATAGATGCCTGGTAGGAGCTGGCCTGTTTTTGTTGCTCAAAAGGCAAAGCAAGAGGCAGAGCAGTGAGAAGCTGGGCTTGCTGCTTCTGTGCTGCTGGAGGAGATGGTTGGGATGGGTACCTGCTGCTTACGGAGGGCAGTGCCTGTATGTGCTTGGCCCCTGTGACACAGCTGCTGTGTTATATCAGAGGTCTGCTCCAGCGCTCTTTTATCTTTATTGCAAATCTGGAATCTGCTCAGGACCAACGAGGGTAATTTAATGAAGCTGGGGGACTTGTTATAAATGAACACGCTGAATGGACAAGAATGGTTCACTGTTGTATATGACTATGAAGGTCACTAGAATAGGATGCTCATTTTTCAGTTCCTTCATGCTGCTGGGTGAAACCGAGGTTTGTGCTGACACACACAGTTCCTGTTAATGGGGACTGGAGTTGCATTGAAAGAAGAAAATGCCCCGTTTTGAAGGCTGCTTGGCAGGGAGACAACTGGAAAGGCATGTGGTATTGGTACAAATCTTTCCAGACTTTGGCACTTCTTTTTATTCTGAGGCCTTCTTACTATGACTTCTGCTCTTCTGTTGTGAGAAGTGAAATTATTAATCTCCCTTATTTCCCATACATGGGAAGGAATGTCTTCATTCTGGCCCAAGTTTAACTGCAGATGAGATCTGTTTTGGGAACTGCGTTATGCAAACGCAGAGGGAAAGGAAGAGGAACTGTGTATCCTACTCACTTTGAAATGTGGTTTTAATGGTTCCTTGGTATTCATATAATTATTTAACTGGCAATGTGATCCTTGGGATTATTACTCTTTCCAAGTAATAACTAGAGCAGTAAAGATATCTTGTTAAATTGGAAAAAAGAATAGGCATATGTTGTTTTCAGTATTGCATGTTAGTAATTGTTTGCAATGACCTTTTGGAATCTCAGAGAAAATTTGTTTGCTTGACTTTCTCCCAGATCAGCTCCTGGCTATCTCGATACAGAGCAGAATTGAGTTGTTTTGGGTTTTTTAATTATGTTCTGACAGCAAAACCTATTCTTCTGTGTGCACTACAGTTCTGGCTTTTTTAAAGGTTAAGCTGTCTTTAACTGGACTTCTACAGATTTATTTTTCTGAAACTTTGGGGTTTTTTTGTGTTTGGGGTTTGGGTTTTTTGGATCAAGAATTGCTTGTCCTTGGTCTTATTTCAAAATAAAGCTTATCTTATTTTTTTTAAGCTAAGGATAAAATTCTCACTGTGTTTTTGAATGTCTAGAGGCGTGAAGACGAAAAGGCTGTGGTTTGTTGTTGAATTTTGTTTGGGTTTTTGGTTTGGTTTTTGTTTGGTTGGGGTTGTTTGTTTGTTTTAGCTTAACAGGTTGTAATGTGATTAGGTCATAGAACCGTACCAGGTTTAGGGAAAAAAATCCTTTTCTTTTTTTTTACTTTGTTTTTACAAAGTTTAAGCAAAAGTCTTGTGAAATCTTGTTCCTCGATATCACTGGATTGTGGTCACAGCCCACTGTGGGTTTGGTACGCAGAAAAATACTGAACATCTGAAAGGGCCTCGCTCCACACAAACTGTGGTTTTGTGTGAAACCTGCTCTTCTTGGGGATAAGACCAATAGTTCCTCCTTTTACCCTTTTGAAATGTCTCTTCTGGCATTCTTCCTCTTTCTTCTCTAAAATCTGACAACTCTTGAGATCCAAGGGTCGGAAAAACAGATTGTGTGAAATCTCTCAGATCAACTTAGCATTTAAGTATGAGTTTTCACATGAGAGCCCATTGCACCGTGTGTTTTCCAAAGCTGTACTTGGAGAGGCTGTGAGAGCCTGGTCCTTCAAATACACTGAAGAAAGCTCTGTGAAACAACCATCAAAGAGCAGGTGCTGCAAAATTAGGGTTCTGCCAAGTTTCTCAAAACAAAATTGCACTGATGGAGATTTGTGTCTCTCAAGGGAAAATAAGTCTCCAGAATGAGCGTCCAAGCTGGGACAAGAAAACAGGCACTGAAAATATCTCTAGTAGCTCAGTTTGCAGCTGGTCCTTCGCTGCCTTTCAGTCTGGTCCATTAAGGCAGTGTGGTATCTGGAAGGACTGGAATGCTGGAGTTACTTGCATGGCTGACAGAAATGAGTGGAAGAATCAAATGGGGCCCAACTACACGTCTCCTTAGATTCACATTGAATTGAAGCTGGGTGAGCAGAAGCACGTGTGATTTCAGCTCCCTAATCAGGCTGGGCTTTGCACATCATAACTTGAAAAAGTGGGCTTTTCATCCTTGAATCTGAATAGACAAACCTGAGGGGCACACTGTATTTCCTGCTAAATTCCAGATAAGATCTACTGTTTGAACTTGCAAAGCAGTTTAGGTGTGTGCTTCCCTGCTTGCAGGGCTCCTGCAAAGAGTTTGATCCACCCCTTCATTTTGTTGAGTCTGTTAGGAATGAATGATGTACCTCAAGCTGTGAACACAAGAATGGTTTAGCTTTAAAAAAAAAAAAAAAGAAAAAGAAAAAAAATCTCCTGCAAACAGATGATGTAATGCCCAGGCTCCATGTTTAAACAGTAGCTAATTTGCCAGGGGATAAACCAGAGTTAAATCTGTCAGGCTTTCTAATTCCCAGATTCAGCAGAACTTTGTTCTTGTGCTTTCAAATGAAGGATATGTATGTGTCCACTGTTGTCGGTGTGATTTCCTTCAGCTTCTATAGCTAAAGAGTTTGTCCAGGGGCAAGAGAAAATGTTGCTATAAACCTTTTGTTGCTATAAACCTTGATATGTATCTTTTTGTTTTTAAGTTTTACTCAGTGACTGAATTAAAAAAACAAAACAAAACTATCTCATTGGTGAGCTGCAGCACTGCGGAACAGGGTTTCTTCTGAATTTGGATCCTGTGTCTTTGCAGGCACTTTCCTTTCACCGAGCATGGTTAGCTCCCTGCAAGGTCCCAGGGACACTGCTGGGTGTGAAGCTCCACACTCTGCAGCTGGTTTGGGCTGTGTACGGACTGTTTACTTGGTGTTTGGACCCTCCTCTCCCAGACAGTTTTGTACAAAACAAGGAATGCTTAGTTTTCATGCATGGAGCTTTGTGTTTTATGAGCAGCTTTCTCTGCTGGTGGCAGCTCTGACCCGTGTAATACTTCCTATCTGCTGACAGGAGGGGACTTACTGTGGTTGGTTGTATATGAGGGAGGTTTATATCAACACTTTTTTTTTTTTTTCCTGGGATGCTCTGTTTATTCGGATTTTTCACTGACCTATTCCTTTAATCTTCAATTTTGGCACCATTTCCTGGGGCTCGTGTGAGCAAAGAGCTTTGCCAACTAGCAGGACGAACCAGCACATGCAGTGGGATTAGAGGGATCCAGAATCTTTAGTGTCTGCCTGTGACGATGGAGGAGGGAAGAAGATGCTATCATGAGAAACTGAAGCGGTGGTTAAAGGAATTGCTTCTACCTTCTCTAGCTTTTTATACTGAAAAGAGAAAAATGTCAGTCTTCTAACTTGGAGCAGCTTCATATGAAAGTTGACACAATCTGGGGTAAACCTGTTTCTTTGCGATGTCATTAACCAACTTGGCATGCTGGGTGGTTTCAGCAGTTTTTCTTCCTTTAAACAGTGCTGGCAGAAAACTCAGAGCGAGTTGCGCTGACGCTGCGCTTGGTCTGGAGATGTTGCTCTGGAAAACAGTCACTTTGGGAGAGATGACATCTGTGAAGAGACATTGCTGACTCACAGCATTGATATCTGCTGGGATGTGCTTGTTTTAAACAACTGGATTTCAGAAGCTTATAAAAATTGCAGAAGGGGGTGGGAAGCTGAGAGACTGTCCTGCAATGGATGGTTTCTTATTTTTTCCATGGTTTCTGTTGAAAACCAAGAGTAAGAGTAGTGGGCCAGTTGCAATTTATGGTGAAGTTGTGCTTGATCTGTTCTGTTTATTCTTTTATTCTTCACGCTCTGCTTGCTGACTTGACTTCCTCCTCTTCGGCATTATTTTCACATAAATCCTTTTCCTCAGAATTTCCTTGTTCTCTGCCAGCTGTGGCACAGCTGTGAAGATACCAGAAAACATGAACCGCTTTTAAGAACTGCTCAGAGATGCATGGTTTTGCAAGGGAGACTGGATTTAGCTGGAGCTCCTTGTATGGGCTGAACTGCCCTATAGCTAGCAGCGATGGGGATGTGTTGAGAAATTGTGGACTGGTTCAGACAACAGGCCTTTTGTTTGATTGCCTTAGCAACCCTGACTCTCTGAAAGACGAGATGTTCTCGTTCGCGCATAGTGTTTTTTCGCAGGAAGGCTGGTTGTTTCTCTTGAAGCAGGCCTGGTTTGGAGGACTGATCTCAGGAGACACTTCTTCTGTTCCCTCAACCACCTTTTTTTTTTTTTTTTTTTTTTTCCACAGCAGGAGGTCTCCAGCCAAAAGTTGGCTGTGGTTATCTAGTCTTTGTCCCCCAAATCCCAACCAGTGTGTCCTGCTTGTCTCTCATCCTTTGCTATACTTGCTCCTGTGGGCACAATGCACTGAATTTGAATAAATTGTAGTCCTTGCTAAATATCTGTCAAATATTGACTTAGTCTGTAGCGTGAGCTGACTAAGCTGAAATTAATGGTGTAATTCTAGCTTGTTTGGCACGTGTGTGTAGGCAGTTTCATTGCAGATGGTAGAGGAAATAAAGATCTTACCTTGACTCTATCTCAAGGGGACGAAAGAGAAGCCTCGGGCTTATAATGGCAGTAAGGAAAGACTTGGCAGAGATATGGGGGGGAGCGTTTGTAAAGATGTTATTTGAGGGTGATAAAAACTCTTCCTAATGAGTGAGGTCATAAGACAAAATTGAGGAGTTGTTGTTAATTGTGTGCTATTACAGATGTCTTGAAATGATCTCCTGCGTTCTGGTCCATTGCCATACCCCTGGGACAATTTTTCTTAATTGGTTGAAAATGAGATCCAAAAAAATGAGACAATCTGGCTGGCTGAGGTTTCGGCATAGATCAGCAGACACGGTGCTGGTATCTGATGGCTTCATGTGTTCTGTGGAAGCTTTACCTCTGTGGAGATAAGGGTATCTAGAAAGAGACCGTGGCATCTCCTTTCCTTGGGTTGAAGAGATGTGGACAACTCCACATGTTTTTGAGATGCTACTGCAAAATGACGAAGCACTGATGCCTCCAAGCAGGCAAAGAAATGGAGATGTGAAGGGGTGTCTGAAGTCATATGAGTCATCCGAATGAGCTGATGGCAGAACTGGAGCTAGAACATGCAACTTCCCTCGTGTTTCAGAGCTTCTGTGCAACCTGTCCTTCAGACTCCCAGGAAGCTTGTGGGTTTTTTGAGGTTATCTTTGAGGGGTTTGTTGCTGGCATAAATGAATCTTCAGATTCAAAACAATAAAGATGTAGCTTCAGGACCAGTCCTGCTTGAGTGACTGCAGGGGTCTCACTGCTGGTACTGTGAGTCTGGTGGAACCTTATGTAAACGGTGAACTCATGAGTTGTTTTTTTAATTACACCTTTTTTCTCTTCACCCCTCTAGCTTTTTGATGCAGTTTTGATGCAGGCAGTGAGGTCTCCATTGTAGCTTTCAGCTTCGTGGGAGCTTTATGCCTACAATTGATCAGTTCCTAGCGGATCTTCAGTAGCCCAGAGAGCAAATGTAGTGCAGTAAATTCATTATATGCTAAAATATTTATTGTATTACTGTAAAGGTCATCGACAGTAATGAAGGCTCAGTACAATACAGTCCTGAATGTTTCAAAAGATGGTATCTGTCACCACTCTCTTTTGAGAACAGAGTCCCTTAAAGTACCTGGAATAACTTATCCTTGGCACGTGCTTTTGATGTACATGCTTGGATCTTCCATACGTCAATAAATAACTGTTATACTACATCTGGAAGTTAACAGCTGTATTTAGTTTTGTTGTGTGTACTCTTGCAGGCAAGCATGAAGGCTAGAGCAGGAAAGGAATCTTGTACTTTTTTGCTTGATTTAAGTAATTTGCAGAGTTTTATAATGAAATCTCCATGATCTTATTTCTATTAAGATTATAGTAATCTAGAATTGTTATTAATGCTGAAGGGCATTTTTGCTCCTATGTGTGTAGGAGTGAATTACTTGTTGCATAACATGATTTGGAAAGATAGCAATGAAAAAGGCTTCTCGGCAATGAGGTGGGCTGTGTTTTGCCTTCCCCTGAACCACAAAATGAAGTATCATTTGGCAAATGGATTTGGGACTGCGAGGAACCTCTCAAACCATTTTCACAGGTGCATGAGTGGTGGTGCGTGACTGTTCCCTGTTGGAGGGCCCTGAATGGTGTAGGATGTATGACTGACCTATTTGCTGGTACTTTCAGCATCTGGCTAGGATTAGTTTTTCAGCCACCTGATACCCAATTCCTTCTTATAATGGTATGTCTTTAAGCAACAGCTAGATGATTGGATGCTGAGGAGCACTTTGGAGTCTGGCCTTGCAAATACAGCTTGTTAATTGAAGCTACGCTCGCTGTCAAGGCTGCCTTTTTAAGTTCTGCTGTCTGTCCTCTTAACGATATTCCAGTCTCTCTGGCTTCTCATTGACTGCAGATGAGGCGCTGACTGCAGTCTGCCTCTGATCCTCACTTTGTTAGACAGGGACTGCGGTTCGTCTGCCAAGCAGCGGCTGCTGGCATGCACATTTGTCACCTGTGGCCACTCCTCTTGCTGTGATGGGCTCTTTCCTGGTCGCACCGAGAGTTTTGCTAATTGGAAGCGAGCATTGAAGGGGCCGCGTTTATTGTTCGGTGTCACGAGTAAGCTCTTTGCCTGAGTGTGCGTTTCAGGCAGCTGCATGAGGTTCAACAGCTTTGTCTGTCATGATCAGACAGATCTCTAGATAATCTAGCAAATCTCTTGATTATGAGGGTGGAAAATAATATGCTTTGATTTACAGATGTTGCTGCACAAAGTGCTTCTGTGAATTCTCTGGCAATATCTGGGTGTGTTTGGCATCCTCAATTTCTGAGTACATCCATTTTCTGAACATAACCTGAATTTCTGCATACTTTTCTGGACAGAGTATGCAGTTGCTTGCACATATGACATGGACAACTGTTTTACAGACAAGCAGTTTATTAATAATTTTCCAGTAGCATTTTAAGACAAGTTGAGGGATTACATTGGGACAAGACTCCTTTAAGTTCATGGTAAAAAAAGACCAAGGATGATAGAGGCTATTACCTTATGTCTGATTTTACAGGCAGGATTGAAAAAGGGAAGGAGATGAAGCATGTTTTGAATTAAATCCTCAAACATCATCTCCTTCTCTCCCTCAGGAAGTTGTAGACAAACTTGAAACTGTTTTCCAGTGTCTGTACCTCCATGAGCGGTGGAAGGGGGAAAGAGATGCAGCAGGGTTGTGTATCTCACATCTGCAGCTCGTGGTGGCCGTTCTGGTGAGGGCGCACCAGCAGCAGGAGTGGTGCAAGTATTTTAAGGGTGTTGAAGTATTTTCTCCTTTGGGCACATAAGTTTTCCTGGTTTCCTGACTGACTGACAGATATGCAGAAGATTAGGGAATGTTTTCAGAAACCCCTGAAGTTGTGGTAAGCTGGAAAAAAGAGGTCCTGTGGTCTTTCTCTCCTGGCTGTGTAGTAGACCAGATTGGGAAGTGATCGGACTGAATCTAAGCTTTCTTCCTGTTTGTGGGGTTAGTTGTAACTTCGGTTTGCTGTGCAGCCACACTGTGCTTTCGCTGGGATGATGCGAGGGTAGAAATACTCTGGGTTTAATTTGAAGAACCAATGAATTTATGGTGTTAGCTTCTTGCTGTTTAAGGTGAGGGCAGCGTTCGACTGGGAGACATTAGGTTGGGACTCTTGTACAGATGTAGTTGTCTACAAAGTTGTGGGGGTTTTGTTTTGTTTTCTTTGAGGTCCACTTTATAGTCAGCAGAGAAAAACAGCCATTTCTACAGCACAGTTTTTCTTGTCCTAAGTAGACATCTTGAACCAATCAAGTTTTGTGTGCCCCAGAAGTGCCTGCTTCTTTAATTAGCTGTAGAAAGAGCCAGACCAGCTAGTTTAGGTGTAATGGTAATCAGTTGTGGGCAACCATGACACCTTATTGAATGAGAACTGGTTTACTCAAGGCCAAACCTTGGGTGCTGGATAGTTTTGGAGACTGTACAAGCTCCTCGTAGTTGCAACTTTCTCCTTCTCAGAAGAAAGAAGAGCTGATGTTGTCGCTGGATCTGATTATACCACGTAGTAGCAGGTCTGAGGTTTGAAGCATGTTTCTGGCCATTTCAGTGAGAGTCATTGTGTGATGGTTCAAGTATCAGTGAAGGAAGTTGAAGGGCTTTGTTACACTCTCCTGACCCTGGAAAGATTGGCCAGTTTGTCAGCTGTGATCCATCTACAAGGGAAAGGTCTAGTTAGATGGGGTGCTGTCCTGATAGCAAGCTTGGAGGGGTCTCACTGCACTAGCAAAGATGGGAACAAGACAGTGCAAAGGGTCTTTTCGCAGTGATTTTTTTTTCTACCTCTGATCAGATGTGCATTGGTGGAGGAAATCACACTGAAAACGACCACAGAGCTTTTTGTTTTAACACTCTAACTTGAGCCTAGATCATACAAAGCAAACCCTCCGAGCCCATGAAGGGGGTTTTGTGGAGGAATAAAGCTTATTGTCAGCTTCGGTGTTCAGACCCTTGGGAAATTGTGACCATTGTCTGGGCTATTATTGCTTAATAAAAGCTTTGCGTTTCCTCATTCAGGGTCTTGAAAATCTGGTTCTGTGCTTTTAAAAATAACTCAGCATGAGCCACGATGGGGAGCATTCACAGAGGAAATTCTTCAGCCATTTAAAATGAAGTGGAGGGAGGGAAAAAAGCCCTCCTTAAAGTGCTTTTACTTGTCTGTGAAGACTGAGTGTGTCCCAGCCGTGTTTACGCTATCTGGAGGAAGCGCATTGGGGTGAGAGCCCGGTTCTGCTCCTGCTGAAGGTTTGTTTGCCTGCAGCCTTCAAGGATTTGGGGTCTAGTGCTATCCCAGCTGGAGAACCTGGGCTGGTACTGGGCCGGACACACTGAATGCATCCTCTTGGGATGGAGGGGATGGTGCACCTCTAGTGGATGAGTATCTCTGGGCAGGTGGGTGGACGGACATTCACTGACGGGGTTTTGTGCTTGATGCAAAAGGCAGGAAAATGTTTTTGTTTTTGCTTGTAACAGAGGCTACTGCAAAAAGAGTAACTTTCAGCAAACTGAAACTCGGTCACGTGCTGAAGGATGTGCAGTATTTGGGGCACCCGCTACTGCAGGCTCTGCACTGGCTTTGGGGCACTACCTCTGTGCAGATGAGTGACTACCGGGGCTGGGGGGGAGTGGGGTGGTGCGAAATGGAGCCAGTGTGTATCACAGATAGCCTCACCTCTGTTGGGATGCTGGGCAGGGGAGTTTTGGGGTTTTTTTGAACCAGCCAGTGCTGGGGCGGGGAAGGGGGCAGAGGAGAGGGTGCTATAGTCTCTGCAGTGTGCATCAGCCCTGAAGTTGGCTTATCTGTAGTTTTTGCTCTTCCCAAATTCTGCTGTGAAGCTGTAGCCCTGCACAGAAGCCCCTGAACTATTCTGCAAATCCAGTTTGTTCTTGGGTTTATTTTCCTACTTGTGTGGAAGTAATTATATTGCTTGTTTCTTATGTTCTGGCTTTGACTATGAGGAGGAATGTGTTCAGGTTTTTTGTGTTGTGGTGTTTTGTTTTTTTTTTCCTTCTACAGCAAGCAATGCAGTTTCTGCTGTTAAAATATTCTGGACAGCAGTCGCTGCCCACGTACAGCACAGAAATGTGCGTTTAGTGGTTGTGAGGCATGCTTGCTCTGGGTGTGCCGCCTTGTTTTGTTCAGTGCGAGTGTCCACGTATATGATTGGCCATAATTTATCATTGCCATTAAGCTAGGGAGATACAATTTTCATTAGTAATTTGGGCAGGCCAGAATTATATACATTGACTTTTGATTTTGAAAGAAGTTTTCTCTTGGAGCTGCGTGTTTCTTGCTGGATAGAGGCCACAGTGTGAGGAGGGAGCTGCCTGGGTTGACACTGGGATATAGCAGCGCCACAGAAGACGCTTGGTAGTGAAGAGGCTGATGGCTGGGATATCGGCTCAGTTTTACCACTGAGATAAGAAATTAATTTAGGCCGAATATGCCTCTTCCATGCCTCAGTTTCTCCACTGGAAAACGAATACAGCATGACTTGCCTTTTCACTGCATTGGACAGCTTGCAAACTCTTCAAATTCTGTGTAGTGAAGTCAGAAAACAGACAAATATGAGCACTGGAGAAATACCTTACCTGCAAGGTGTGGTGGGATCCTAGCGCCAGAGTGGTGAAAAGCCCCGTGTTGGTGTGTTTCCAAGCTGTGCCCAAGCAAGCGCTGAGATGCCTTAGATAAGGTATGCTGTGAAATTCAGCATTAGTTGGACCTTTTGCCTACAGGCAGTGCTGAGAGCAGTTTCTTTTCCTTAAAAAGAAGGATACAAAGGGTTTGTGAATATGTCTGTGTGTTCAGTAGGAGCAAGCAGGAGTTACTCTTCCTCTCTTTTACTCTCTCCGGTAGTATCTGTGATGCACACTGATGTGTGCAGTGGAAGAGAATGGGGACAAGACACAGCCCTGCAGTAGCTAAATCCTGTCACACCTTTGTGTGGATTGGTATTACTTAAAATTTTCTAGGTCGTGTGCACTATTAAAATGATTTCCATGCCTGTGTTTGGAGAATCTGCTGTGCCTATTTTCGTTTGTATCTGTGTGACTGATCCAGGGCCATATGTTAAGAATATAACTGCTTCTCCCCCCCCCTTAAACCATTGGTGTCTAAATATATCTAATAAAAATGCAGACTGGAGCTCTTTAATGAGGCGATAAGTCATTCCTGCCTCTCTCTTTTTTTTTTTTTTTAAGACAAAACCACCTCACACACTGGCTTCTTTTTGTATGGACTTCTGCTTTGCATTTCTACACATTCATCATAGCATGAAGCCTCTCACAAAAGGCGGTAAGAAAAGACTGCTGAACAGACCGTTTTGGCGTGCATAAACCTGGACTTGTGCAAAGGGAAAACCCTGAATTTTAGCGAGGGAAGCCACAGGCTGTGTGTGAGTGTTTTGGGGAAAAAAATAGA